>BLSH010054671.1:10751-28920 GCA_018402905.1 Glandirana rugosa | reverse complement strand
AAGCCTGGCTATAATTTCTCTGTAGGATGTGGAAACCTTGCAAGAAGATCTTTAGCACCATTGATTTATCACAAATGATACCTCTTATACCCCTGATGAATAAGATGTCTAGTCTCTGAAATGCGTCTGGTGGAGGAAGCTATACTGTATCATCATCATTCTCACAGTTAGTGTATTCAATGGCTTTTCATACCATGTGGAGGAGCACAAGGTCCACCAGCTCTGTGATGTCATCATGGAGGAGTGTAAGAGGACTCCAGGGACAACCTGCAAAGCTCTGGTGAACTCCATGCCCAAGAGGGTTAAGCCAGTGCTGGAAAATAATGGTGGCCACACAAAATATTGATACTTTGGTCCCAATTTGGACATTTTCACTTAGGGGTGCACTCACTTTTGTTCCCAGTGGTTTAGACATTAATGGTTGTGTGTTGAGTTATTTTGAGGGGAGAGCAAATTTACACTGTTATACAAGCTGTACACTTACTACTTTACATTGTCGCAAAGCGTTATTTCTTCAGTGTTGTCACAAGAAAAGATAGAATAAAATATTTACAAAAATGTGAGGGGTGTACTTACTTTTGTGAGATACTGTATATCTATGGTGGGCGGTCCAGAAGTGTACTGTGATTTTGCTTTGCCGCAATGGAGGATGGAAAAAGGAGGCAGTTATACATTCAAATATAAAAGCAACAGTGTATTATGTCAGAGAAAGGAGCCTGAAATATTGCACAGACATGCTTCACATCATGTACAGTAAGCTGATTAACTGTCATTATATCAAAGAGGTAGAGACAAAGCAACTTTTATAAAAAAAAATAGCATAGCCTTATGTCAGAGACAAGAGCCAGAATGCTGAATGTCATATAAGTAGTTTTACTAGGTCACAATGAAAGAGGGAAAGACAAGGCGGTTTTCACTGTGAAATAAAAATTACAGTGTTCATGTCAAAGACAAAAGCCAAAAGCATTCACTCAGGCATGCTGCACATCATGTAAGCAGTTTTACTAGGCCACAATAGAGAGTGATGATGTAATGAGGCAGCTTTAGTAAAAATTAGGGACAAGGGCCAGAAATATTATACAGATAAGCAGCACATTATGCAAGTGGTATTACTATGATGCAATGGTAGAGGGAGAAGCAGTTTTTTTTTTTCATGAAATACAATTATGAGTCTATTCTTTATGTGACAAAGGTCAGCAATATTGCACACATTCCATACTCCGCACTGAAGCATTCGAATTAGGACACATTTTAAAAGGCCCACAAGGCATGAAGATTAAAAAAATTACATCTATGTGTATATATGTCAAAATAAAAAAAGAAAGAAATATTTTACAGACTACATAGACAGCATTTCAACAAATGTAAATGTTCAGGCCAGTTTGTTTTTTTACATTTTACTACAATATACAGTATGTGCTACAGATATTATATTTAGTATTTCTACAAATTCTTGTAGGTCTCATTGCCTAAACCATGCAACTATTCATATTTGGGGGTAAAAAAATAATCAACTTTATATCTTTCTGGTTTCAACAAAATAAATATGCTACAGACAGCATATGTAATATAGTTTACAGACCACCTTGCCTAAACCATATCTCCAAAATCTTTGTAGGAACAAAAATATAAAGTTTATATTTTTCTGATTGTAGCGCCCACCTAGTTTGGGTACTAGTGAGTGTGTATAGTTTTTGTCTCTCTCTGCTTAACAGGAGAGCAGATAGGCAAATTTATATGCTATCTGCTTATCAGAGAGCCTAGATTTTAGTAAGGTCTGCTCAGTGTGCTCTGGTGCTGATTCATGTGGCCTGGAAGGGTTTACACTGTCCAGTAGTATGGGTCCCTATTGGACAGTGGGAGGAAAACTCAGCCAGTGACAGCAGGTGTATTTGAGGAGTGGCCCCCCTGCATCTTGGGTGAACACCTTCATATAAAGGAAGGGAGCACATGGGCCCAAGGTTAGGAGTTCCAGCCCACCCAGACCTGAGGGGTGAGGCGTGTGTTTCAGCTCCTGGCTGCTAGGCCTAAGGGCCTATCCAGGAGGCTGCCGGCTGATAGGCCTAATCGAGGCCTATCCAGATGCTGAAGCTGCAACCCAGAGTTCTTTAGAAGCTGACAGAGGAAGGATGTCATTGGATTCGGTCTGATACTGCAGTGGCAAAGTGTCGCTTGGAAGTTGGCAGAGAGAGGGCTACCAACTATCCTGGGACATGGTGTGAGTACAGATCTGTGAGAAGATCCCTGAGACTGTGTTGCTAGAATTTCCCCTGCCCTCATATCAGCTTAATTGGGTGTGCCAGCTAGAAAGGAGACACTAGAGAGTGTCTTGAAGAAAAGAGTCCAGCTCCTGTCCTTACTGCTTAACAAGGGACATTAAAGCCAGCCTGCCATAAAGTGCCTTTGGTAATCTGCTACACTGCGCTAGAAAGGAGACACTGGCTGGTGTCTTGAAGAAAAGAGTCCAGCTCCTGTCCTTACTGCTTAACAAGGGACATGTTCCATTAAAGCCAGCCTGCCATAAAGTGCCTTTGGTAATCTGCTACACTGCGCTAGAAAGGAGACACTGGCTTGTGTCTTGAAGGAGCAAAGTCCTGCATGTCCTTTGTTGTTTAAAGATGGACTTGTTTCATTAGTACCAGTTTGTTAAGTGCACCACAGAGATCAGACTGCTATACAGAGCTAGGGAGAAGTTGTCCTCATCAGAAGTCAGTGAGTATCCTATGCTTTCCCTTCTATCCAAGTTCTACAGTAAAGCATTGAAAACTCATCCCCTAGGCTGATCATTGGAAACAAGCAGGACTGTATGTGCATCTGACAGTGTGAGAATGCCATAGTGACTGGCCCCAGGATAATCAGAGGGAGGCTCGGGAACAAATACAAATTTCATTAGCAGTTCCTTTGGGGGGTACCGCTACACGTGGGGGCTCGTCAGTCCGGGGTATATCCCTTAAATTTATTGCAGCACTGGATGTCATTAGAAACGGCCAGATAAAGTGTTAGAGAAATTGCCATATTGTCCTGTCTTGCCGCGTGGATTGCGGGACCGCAACCGAAGAGAAAGTGTGCTGTGCTGATGTCTGCTCTACAGTGTTAAGTGTAATCATACTGACAGAGAGTAGAGAAGGCAAAGTTTATTCAGGAGTTAAAATGGCGGCCGCGGAGGGTCGTGTGCGCACGTGTACTGTGCGAGTGAATGTCTGCTGCACAGTCACTAATAACAGGACACTAGCAGGCCACAATGGTGAAAATTGTGATCTGGAGCACTGGAGAAGGAGTGCTGCCTGTATGTCTGCTATGCTTGACGCTGTCTGCTTCACAGTAGCGCCTATTGATGCTGGGCAGTGAAGAGGTTAACTCACAGCGTGGGAAAAAGCGCGCTGGGGAGACCCGCCCGAGGGGCGGGGTTTCCGCCAAGCAGTCAGTCAGTCTGGCGTGGGCGGAGTCACCGCCCACAGATGGCCAACCCGGGGTGAAAAGGAGAGCCCTGACATCACTTCCACCTCCGGGTGTAGCCGAGAAGGAGCTGCGTGTGCAGAGTAGCAAAATGGTTGAGACCGGAGTTACTGCTCGTGGTGCAGAGCCAGAGAGGATGACCGAGTGGAAGAGCCGCATATGGACCGATACCGGATTGAGACTGATGCCCAGAGAGAGCCTGGCGCTGTGCAGTGCCAAAGATAAAGAGCACCTGGGTCTGGTATGTGGCAGATGCCGATGGGTGAGATTGTGTGCCTGGGGTCAGTGCGGTCATTGTGGGGAGATGCTGCTGCAGTTAGAGTCCAGAGATTGTCAGCCAAGAGTTCTACAAATCGCTTGGGAGACAGGCTGTGCTACTGAAGTGACCATGCCCATTCCTATTGCTTCTGGGGGAGACAGACGGGCTCTGCGGGTGCCACTGGAACCGGGGCTGGTGGTATATACCCACACCATGGTCTGCCAAACCCAGGAGACATATGTATCCACAGTACAGCAAGTACGGCAGCCATCGATACCAATAGCCATCCCTGCAGCCCATGTACCGGCTATTAAAGCGACAGAAGGGACCCACATAACTCAGAAAGCAGGATCCACCAGTCCTTCAAGTGAGGAAAAAACAGGGATTATTGATGTGGGATGCCCCAGTTTCATATATCGTTATGGGTCCATAGAGGAAGGAATAGGCGACTGGGGATCAGGAGTGGACACAGAGTGGGACTGTGAGACCTCAGATAAGGAGGGATCTCTGTGTTTGGAGCAGCCGGACGGAAATCATGAGAAAGCATCCTTCCTTGTCCAGTGTGCTAGGAACTTGGGATTTTGTGAAGCATACACTAACAGGGCTCCTGACCTGTCCCCTCCTCGCACTTACGCTCGGGCTTGAGCGCAAAATGAAGCCTACACCCTCCACATCAAGAAGGAAGTGACTGTCTATACCCCAGCAGGACAGGGTGATAGGCAAAAGTTAGCAAAATTCTCCCGCTTCCAGCGACTGTTACAGCGCAAGGTTGCCCTAGAGTATCGGTATGACTACCCCTATGCTCCTCGGGAGATCATGGAAGAGATAGAGGCCAAATGTGACATGTGGTGTGATGAAGCTGTGTGGGACTTTATATTTGTTCCAAAGCCCTACAGAAATCAAACCAAACCTGCCTCTTGACTGTCAAAGAGAGCTGGAACTTTGGAAGGTCCATTCAAATCGACAAAGTGGTTGTGAAAAGACCAAAGAAAAGAGACCTTGAATGGTCCTGCTACATCTGGGGTCCTAATGGAAGGATGGTCCAGATTCCTCACCTAGATTTCTATTTCTGAACCACATTTCAGTGTTTTGTCTACTTCAAGAAAAAAAGTGTTCAAGATTAGAGTTGAGTGGACACCTGGATGTTTGGGTTCATTGGGTCCGGCCGAACTTCGCAAAAAAGTTTGGGTTCGGTACCAAACTTCACCCCGGACCCCGAACCCCATTGAAGTCAATGGGGACCCAAACTTTTCGGCACAAAAATGGCTGTAAAAAAGTCCTGGCAAGTGCTAGAGGGCTGCAAAAGGAAGTAAAATAGGGGTAAGAGTAGGACAAGTGTCCTACAAAAAAATGGGGATAGGGAAAATAACTTAAAATCAAATAAAAAAAATAAAAATTGGTGGTTGTGGAGTAGGAGCCTAGAGGTTGACTACGCCGTGAACGTGGCAGTGTAGGTGGAAGTGGAGAACTAGGAGATGATTATAAAACAACAATCTGTCTCTTACAGCACCAGCAGGAACCTGACCCTATAGGAGTAGGCGATGAGTTTAGAACAATAATCTGTCCCTTACAGCAACAGCAGGAACCTGACCCTATAGAACTAGGAGATGATTTCAGAACAATAATCTGTTCCTTACAGCAACAGCAGGAACCTGACCCTATAGGAGTAGGCGATGATTTTAGAACAATAATCTGTCCCTTACAGCAACAGCAGGAACCTGACCCTATAGAACTAGGAGATGATTTC
Source organism: Glandirana rugosa (assembly GCA_018402905.1). Classification (NCBI taxonomy): domain Eukaryota; kingdom Metazoa; phylum Chordata; class Amphibia; order Anura; family Ranidae; genus Glandirana; species Glandirana rugosa. The sequence goes on along the minus strand of BLSH010054671.1, from coordinate 23,458 downwards.
AGAACAATAATCTGTTCCTTACAGCAACAGCACTAACCTGACCCTATAGGAATAGGCGATGATTTTAGAACAATAATCTGTCCCTCAAAGCAGTAGACTCTACCTAGTCCAGTCAGATCGTTCTGTAATGCAGGATGAGATCTGCAATCTGTCCCTCAAGCAGTAGTAGTAGTAATCTCTACCCAGTCCAGAATCAGATCGTGCTGTAATGCAGGATGAGATGTTATTATATCTGCAATCTGTCCTTCACAGCGCCGGCAGCATCCTCTCCCTAGACTAGCCAGAGGGCATGTGACATGCAGCACTACGTGACTCCAGCTTTTACAGAGGCTGGGTCACATGATGCACTGGCCAATCACAGCCATGCCATTAGTAGGCATGGCTGTGATGGCTCCTAAGGGCAAACCAGTGAAACGCTTGTTGATTGGCTGCCCTGCAGCTATTCAACAGGCGGGATCAAATACCCAAACCCAGAACCCGAACCCAACTTTTTTTCAAATGTCCGGGTTCGGGCTGGGTCATGGACACCCCAAAGTTCGTTACGGACCCAGTTCGAGTTCGCTCAACTCTATTCAAGATGCAAAGTCATTTTCCTAGAAGGGTGACCAGCTGAGAGTTATTGTTCAAAGTTAAAAGTTGTTGCAGGCGGCAATCCCCCAATTTCCAATCCCCTTTCCCTAATATCCTTGCAAAACCAAGAAGGGGGTATCTGGGATTTTTCCTACAACTTGGAGAAAAGGAACTTCTGCCAATAAGGACGTTTCCTACTGCAAAAGGACACTTTGTGAAGAGTTCTTTAAATGGACACTTTGCGAAGATTTTCTTCAAAGAGACACATTGTGAAGATCTTTGGGCCAGTTGGCCGCACTTTGAATGAAGTTGAATCGTCAAGTTAAAGGACTGCTGCTATGTCAGAAGGCAGTTGCCCAGCATCTGTGTAAGTCATTTGTTGAGGGAACGACTTCCTCTGTTGCGAGCTCCCTCTGTACTCCATAATGTGCCATGGGAAACAGTTCCTTTGTTGCGAGCTCCTACTGTTGTTCTACAAGTAATGTGCCGAAGGAAAAGACTCCTTCAGAGGTATAAGGCCAAATGAGTGAGAGAACTTTGAGTCCCCAAATATACTGGAAAAACTGTTGAATTTTGAGGCTGCTTGTATGAAATGTAATGCTAATTTGAAATATGTCAGTTAGATAGATTGGTAGGATGTTGTTCTATCTTTTTCAGGTCTACATGGAGACAACGTTTCAAGGTTGCCCTTAGGGGGCAGGATTCATGAAGATGCCTCTATGAGGATGTTAGTGGTAGATGCATGCCAGTGGGGGAAACCGCCTCTGAGGAGAGGGTGTTCCCACCAATAGCTACTCAGGATTGTATATAATTATTTGCATGAGTATGTTTCTTTTTTTTCTTTGCAGGACTGCAGGGAATCTTCAGGCCTCTGCTGAGGCAAATGTGCTATATGTGTGCACAATTATACTATTATGTAGCAATAGTTAGGGTGTATTGTTTATGTTTACCCCCTCCCTCAACCATTTTCATGTTTGGTGGGGGGGGGGGGATATTATATTTTCTACAACTGAGATATTTTGTACTACTGGCCACATATGGGGTATGCCCCATGGCCCTGTTGATTTATCTTCCCTTTTCCCTTTTTTCTCCACTTAGTTTGGTAGATTTTGTAGGGGCGGTTGCCCAGAGCCACTGAGGACACGGCTCATTTTTGGCGGAGGGTGAGTGTAGCGCCGTCCTAGTTTGGGTACTAGTGAGTGTTCATAGTTTTTGTCTCTCTCTGCTTAACAGGAGAGCAGATTTATGTGCTATCTGCTTATCAGAGACATGGATTTTAGTAAGGTCTGCTCAGTGTGCTCTGGTGCTGATTCATGTGGCCTGGAAGGTTTTACACTGTCCAGTAGTATGGATCCCTATTGGACAGTGGGAAGAAAACCCAGCCAGTGACAGCAGGTGTATTTGAGGGTGGTTCTGACCAGTTAGCAGGGGAGTGGTGCCCCCACTGCATCTTGGGTGAACACATAGTTACATAGTTAGTCAGGTTGAAAAAAAGACACAAGTCCATCCAGTTCAACCAAAAAAAACAAAAAACATTTATATATATATATATATATATATATATATATATACCTTCATATAAAAGGGAGCACATGGGCTCAAAGTTAGGAGTTCCAGCCCACCCAGACCTGAGGGGTGAGTCATATGTTTAGCTCCTGGCTGCTAGGCCTGAGGGCCTATCCAGGAGGCTACCGGCTGATATGCCTAGTCGAGGCCTATCCAGATGCTGAAGCTGCAACCCAGAGTTCTTTAGAAGCTGACAGAGGGAGGATGTCCTTGGATTCGGTCTGATACTGCAGTGGCAAAGCGTCGCTTGGAGGTTGGCAGAGAAAGGGCTACCCACTGTCCCAGGACATGGTGTGAGTACAGATCTGTGAGAGAATCCCTGAGACTGTGTGCTAGAATTTTCCCTACTCTCATATCAGCTAATTGGGTGTGCCAGCTAGAAAGGAGACACTGGAGAGTGTCTTGAAGAAAAGAGTCCAGCTTCTGTCCTTACTGCTTAACAAGGGGCATGTTCTGCTAAAGTCAGCCTGTGTTAGGAAAAGATTGACTTGGTGAAGTCAGGCCATGTTATGAACTTTTTTGCAGAGTTTTCACCCAACGGCCCTATTTAAGCTCCCTGCACCTGTCAGCAGGTGCTCTCAGTTCTACAGCGTCTGAGTACCTGTGAGCTTCAGCTCTCCTGTCTGAAAACCTGCTTCCTGTGTTGTTCCTGTTCCTGTGTACCATCCCGGCTTGTCCCGACCTGCTACCTATCTCCCTGCACCGACCCCGGGTATCCACGGCCATCCGCTTGTCTGACCCCTCTATACCTTTGCCGCCAGCCCGTCAACGAACCCAGGTTGGACTTTGACTACTCTTCTATACAGAGATAGGGGGAAGTTGTCCTCATCAGAAGTCAGTGAACTTGGAGTATCTCAGACCTTTCCTTCTCCTATCCAAGTTCTACAATAAAGCGTTAAAAATTAATCCCCTAGGGCTAGGCTGATCATTGGAAACGAGCAGGACTGTATGTGCACCGGACAGTGTGAGAATGCCATAGTGACTGGCTGCAGGATAATCAGAGGGAGGCCCAGGAACAAATACAAATGTCATTAGCAGTTCCTTCGGGGGGCACCGCTACATGATTATAAGGCCTCATACACACGGGCGTCTGCAAAAAAATAAGCAAAACGCCGGGCCTGACATCAGGGAGAAAAATCGCAGTTTTACTCGGCGTTTTGCATTGACGTCAATGCACATTTTTTAACGCTATCTTTCAGCGGCGTTTTCTGCCTCTATTCAAAATCAATGTTTCCCTATGATGATATGATGGTTCCCATCAACATGGGGACAAGGTGCTTTGGGGTGGTGGCGCAGTGCCCCCCCTGCCTCAAAGCATCCATACTCCCCATGTTGAGGGCATGCGGCCTGGTACGGTCCAGGAGGGGGGGGCGCTCGCTCATCCCCACCCCCTTTCCTGGCCTGCCGGGCTGCGTGCTCGGATAAGGGTCAGGTATGGATTTTGAGGGGGACCCTACGCCGTTTTTTTCGGCATGTGGTTTCCTCTTAAAATCCATTCCAGGTTGAAGAGCCCGGTATGCCCTTTGGGGGGAACCGCACGCAATTTTTTTGCGGGGGTTCCCCTTTAAGACACCTAAGCACACAAGTCGCGCCGCAAGTCGGATCATCGTGATCTGAATTGTGGTGCGGCTTCTATTCAAACCAATGGGCTCCCATAGGGAACCACTGATTTTGAATAGAGGCAGAAAACGTTAAAAAACGTGCATTGACGTCAATGCAAAACGCAGAGAAAAACTGTGATTTTTTTCCCTGACGTCAGGCCCGGCGTTTTGCTTATTTTTTTGCAGACCCCCGTGTGTATGAGGCCTTATAGAAGTAATATTCCACACACAGCATACATAGTATATCAGCAACGTCCAGTAGGGCAAATCGCCTCAACAACATCGTCATTTAGCTTTAAAGGAACAAAACACATTTAACGTTTTTATTTTTCAGATTGCAATAGAAGTCATATCGTGCTACACACAGCATGAACAGAATTACTTCAACGTCTTGCGGACACCATTGATTAACCACTTCAGCCCCGGAAGGATTTCCAGCTTTAGGACCGGAGCCCTTTTTATCGATTCGGCGCTGCGTCGCTTTAACTGAAAATTGCGCGGTCGTGCGACGTTGTACCCAAACAAAATTTTGTGTCCTTTTTTTCCCACAAATAGAACTTTCTTTTGGTGGTATTTGATCACCACTGCGTCATTTCTGATCGCCGATATAAACAAAAGAAGAGCGACAATTTTGCAAAAAACCCCAAATTTCTTACTTTTTGCTAAAATACAAATCCAAAAAAAATATAAAAAAACATTTTTTTTCATCGGTTTTGGCCGATTTATATTCTTCCTCATAAAAAAAATCGCAATCGGGGTTTATTGATTGGTTTGCGCAAAAGTGGTCGCGTTTACGGATGATGAGAATTCATTTTTGGGGTTTTTATTTTTTTTTAATTTTTTACTAGTAATGGCGGCGATCTGCGATTTTAGCAGTACTGCGATATTTCAGCGGACATGTCGGACCATTTTGACACTTTTTTGGGACCATTGGCATTTATACAGCGATCAGTGCTATAAAAATGCACTGATTACTGTGTAAATGCCATTGGCAGTGAAGGGGTTAACCTGCAGGGGGCGCGCTAAGGGTTAACTGTGTTCCCTGGGTGTGTTCTAACTGCGGGGGGACTGCCCTAGCAGGGGAAGGGAAGTGGTCACAGCCCTTCCCCCTTCACAGAACGGAGGTCCATGTTTACTTACACGGACCTCCGTTCTTTCACTCCGGGGGGGGGGGGGGGCCATCGCGGGTGGCCGGCAGAGATCAACTCCGCCACACCCGCTCCCTGGCCCTCCCCGAACACAGTGAGCGCGCGGGCGCGCCTCCGGCGGCGCGCTCACTAAGCTTGATCCCACAGCCGCCGTCGTATGACGGCGTTTTGCGGGAAAGAGCCACCTTGTCGCCGTCAATTGCCGACCAGCGGTCGGCAAGCGGTTAAAACACATTGCCATTCAGGCTCCATTTACACGGGACGCTGTTTCAAACTCCCCTGAACGTTTTATCTTGACAGCTAGAAACCGGCACCTAAAACGTCCGTTTTGCCGCATTTTGCGTTTAGCCACGTTTCGTGTCTAGGAGTGTTTTTGAAAAAAAACATTTTTTTCTATAAATGGAAACGCCTGTAAACTAAATGCTCCTAGACGCGGGTTAGCGCGTTTAGGCGCGTTTACAAGCTGTTTGGCGCTTCAAATGCCTCTGAATCCATTTTTTTTGCGTTCCAAAAAAAGCCTCTAAACTCAACTGCCTGGAAACGACCTTAACCACTTGCCGACCGTCAACCGCAGGTTGACGGGGACAAGATGGCTCTGCTAGACACACTGCTGTCATACGACGGTGGCTGCCAGATCGTGCACTGTGAGCGTGCCGCCGGAGGCGCGCGAGCGCGCTCACTGTGTTCCGGGGGGGGGCAGGGAGCGGGTGCGGTGGACTTGATCTCCGCCGGCTACCCGCGATGCCCCCCCCGGAGTGAAAGAACGGAGATCCGTGTAAGTAAACATGGACCTCCGTTCTGTGAGAGGGGGCAGGACTGTGATCACTCCCCTTCCCCTGCTAGGGCAGCCCCCCCACAGTTAGAACGCCCAGGGAACACAGTTAACCCTTAGAGCGCCCCCTGCAGGTTAACCCTTTCACTGCCAATGGCATTTACACTGTAATCAGTGCATTTTTATAGCACTGATCGCTGTATAAATGCCAATGGTCCCAAAAAAGTGTCAAAATGGTCCGACATGTCCGCTGAAATATCGCAGTACCGCTAACAATCGCAGATCGCCGCCATTACTAGTAAAAAATAAAAAATAAATAAAAACCCCAGAAATTAATTCTCATCATTCGCAAACGCGGTAACTTTTGCGCAAACCAATCAATAAATGCCGATTGCGCTTTTTTTGATCACAAATATAAGGAAGAATATAAATCGGCCAAAACCGTTGAAAACAAATGTTTTTTTATTTTTTTTTTTGGATTTGTATTTTAGCAAAAAGTAAGAAATTTGTTTTTTTTTTTTTTTCAAAATTGTCGCTCTTCTTTTGTTTATAGCGGCGATCAGAAATGACGCAGAGGGGATCAAATACCACCAAAAGAAAGCTCTATTTGTGGGAAAAAAAGGACGCAAATTTCGTTTGGGTACAACGTTGCACGACCGTGCAATTGTCAATTAAAGCGACGCAGCGCCGAATCGCAAAAAGGGCTCTGGTCCTAAAGTGTGAAATCCTTCCGGGGCTGAAGTGGTTAAACGACCCTCTGTGTAAATGGGCTGATAAGATAACATAGAGGAGAGTTCAGGGGCAGCTGCAAAAAAACAAACAAACGCCCCAATGTCTCTAAACGTCAGTTTACCAGAAGCGGTGTAAATGAGGCCTTATCTGTGGAGAGCACACAAATTATTTTGCAAATTAAACCACTTTAACCCCTTCAGCCCCGGAAGGATTTCACACTTTAGGACCAGAGCACTTTTTACGATTCGGCGCTGCGTCGCTTTAACTGACAATTGCGCGGTCGTGCAGCGTTGCACCCAAACAAAATTTGTGTCTTTTTTTCCCCACAAATAGAGTTTTCTTTTGGTGGTATTTGATCGCCTCTGCGTCATTTCTGATCGCCGCTATAAACAAAAGAAGAGCGACAATTTTGCAAAAAAACCCAAATTTCTTACTTTTTGCTAAAATACAAATCCAAAAAAAAAATATAAAAAACATTTTTTTTCCATCGGTTTTGGCCGATTTTATATTCTTCCTCATATTTTTGGTAAAAAAAAAATTGCAATCGGCGTTTATTGATTGGTTTGTGCAAAAGTTGCTGCGTTTATGAATGATGAGAATTCATTTCTGGGGTTTTTATTTTTTATATTTTTTTACTAGTAAGGGCGGCGATCTGCAATTTTTAGCGGTACTGCGATATTGCGGCGGACATGTCGGACCATTTTGACACTTTTTTGGGACCATTGGCATTTATACAGCGATCAGTGCTATAAAAATGCTCTGATTACTGTGTAAATGCCATTGGCAGTGAAGGGGTTAGACTGGGAGGGGGCGCCCTAAGGGTTAACTGTGCTCCCTCAGTGTGTTCTAACTGTATTAGGGTTTGACTGGCAGGGGGAGGGGAGTGATCACGGCTGCCATATAGAGGAAGGCTGTGATCACAGCCCTTCCCCCTCTCACAGAACAGAGATCCCTGTTTACTTACAAGGACCTCCGTTCTTTCACTGCGGGGGGGGGGCATCGCAGGTAGCTGGTGGAGATCGAGTCCGCCGCTCACAGTGCGCGATCTCGCAGCCACCGCCACATGACGGCGGTTTGCGATATCGAGCCACCTTGTCGCCGTAAACCTGCGGTTGGCGGTCGGCAAGTGGTTAAGGACCGAGCCTATTTCTGAGATTTGTTGTTTACAAGTTAAAATCAGTATTTTTTTTGTTAGAAAATGACTTAGAACCCCCAAACATATATATATTTTTAGCAGAGACTCTAGAGCTCAACTCCGGTCCTTGGGACCCACTAACAGGCCAGGTTTGCAGGATAACTGAAATACATCACAGGTGATATCATTTGCTGCTCAGTGATTGCAGTATTCTAGTCTGCTTCTCCCCAAGGTAATACTTAAAATCTGGCCTGTTAGTGGGTCCCGAGGACCGGAGCTGAGAACCACTGCCCCAGAGAATAAAATGGCGGTTGTTGCAATACTTTATGTTACACCGTATTTGCACAGCTGTCTTACAAATGCAATTTTTGTAAAAAAAAAAATACACTTTTTTGAATTAAAAAAATAAGAAAACAGTAAAGTTCGCTCAATTTTTTTCTATCATGTGAAAGATGATGTTACGCCGAGAAAAATTGATACCCAACACGTCACGCTTCAAAATTGCGCCCGCTCGTGGAATGCCGACCAACTTTGGTACTTAAAAATCGGTCGGCAAGTGGTTAAAGAACTTCGCCCCAGAGATTGTGCCCCAAACTCCCCAAATAGCTCTGTTATCTATGTTCCCAGATTCTGCCTCAAAACTTAAAGTGGTTGTAAAGGCTAAATTAAAAAAAAAAAAAATAACAAACATGTTACACTCACCTCAGCGGTTTTGCACAGAGTGGCCCCTAACCCCGTGTTCTGGGGCCCTCCAGCAGTGCTCCGGGCTCCTCCTCTTCTCAAGTGACCACCACACTTCCCTGGAGTCATTCACACAAACAGCAGGACTCAGCCCCGCCCCCTGGGTGACAGAATTCGGCCCCCGTCCCCCCGGCTCCCGGGTCACTGGACTTGATTGACAGCCGGGGGAGCCAATGGCTCCCCCAGCTATCAATCCAGCCGATGAGAACCGGAGCAGCTCCCCGCCGGGGGATCAGTTTGGGGCTCCGGTAAGTAAAGGATGGGGCTCGGGGGGGCGGGGGGGGCTGCAAGTGAAAAGGTTTTTCACCTTAATGCATAGAAGTTCTGCAGCGGGGCCCCCTTTCTACCATCTTCCGGCCTCCCCACGGTGGTGAAATGCCAGGGGCCCGGTCGCAATTGCAACCTTTGCAACCCTGGTAGTTCCCTCACTGCTGTCAGTAGTTTTTAATTTTTATTTTAATTTTATTATTTTTTTACCATTTACTTTTATTTCTTTTACAATTTTATATTTATTATTTTTTACAATTTTTTTTTTTAGGAGCTCTGCTGGGGGGGGCTTTGATGAGATAACAGGGGTCTAAACCAACCACCCCCAACAGGCCATGTTTTCAGGTTTTCCTTTATCTTACACAGGTGCTTTAAATCAAAGTCAATGGCTTGGTATTTTGGACAACTATTTTATCTAAGTGCCCATTCACACAGGGGGCGACTTGCGATCCGACTTGAGTTGCCTCAAGTCGCCCCAAGTCGCTTGACATTTGAAATCCCATTGAAATGAATGGGAGCCGTCTTAATGTACACGACTGAAGTCGCTCCGACTTCAAGGCGACTTCTGAAAAGGTTCCTGTACTGCTTCTAGGCGACTTCTATCCGACTTGTGCCCATAGGATTCAATAGAAGTCGCCTCCAAGTCGGATCCCCCATCTACATGGAAGCGACTTTACAGTTAAAAGAATAGAATTTATTTTTAGGCAGCCCCCTCCCTCCCTTCTCTGATTGGTCAAGGCAAAGTCGCCTGGCAAAAGTCGTGTTGTAAAGTTGCCTGAAGTCCTTGAAGTCGCGCTGAAAGTTGCGATGAAATCGCCTAGCGAAGTCGCGCCAAAGACGGGTCACCCCTATGTGAATGCAGGCTAAGAGAAATTTCCAAAACATGGCCTGTTGGGGGGGCTTTGATGAGATATCAGGGGGTCTAAACAAACCTCAGCCCTCAATCTCCATCTGTGTGACCTCAGCTGCACAGAATGAATGGACAGGAATAGCTGTGCACCGAGCCTCCCAGTCATTCAGAAATGGAAGTATAGTAAAAACAGTTTACTATGCTTCAGTTATGAATGAACCAATTGGTACCAATCACTGACCCTGTCCATTCAGAAAAAGAAGGAGGGGGTAAATTACAAATTCACCGACCCGTTCCCATCTCTCCATCATGACTCATCTTCTACAGGAGGGGGGGAGACAGCAGCTCTGTGGGGGGGGGGGGGGGGACACAGGGGCCCTGGGAACAGCAGAAAACAAGTAACCTGGATAGGAGGGGCGGCGGGGGCAGCACATAGAGGAACCAATCCCCTGCATTAGGAGGAAAATGGAGGAGATTGGTTCCTCTAAATGCCGCCCCCACCATCTCTCCTATCCAGGTGTACAAGGGAGGCACACGGGCCCCCTGGTTCATGGGGCCCGGTCGCAATTGTACCCCCTATCGTTACGCCCCTGCAGAATTTTTTTTTCTGTATCTAAGGATCTGAGCTTCTCTGTCCTTGAGGCATCTGTTGGCATCATGAAAGACAAGGGTACCATCAGCACCCTCAGTTACTGTAGACCCAAATCTGGGTCATCTTGCCCAGAACAGACCTAAAGGCAGGCTAGAATAGACTTGCTTCTAAATCTGGTTGGCTTTATTGTTTAATTCTCAAATGCATTCATTATTTCTAAAAATTGTTATTTTGTATCTCAATCCCGTTGAGGTGCCATCTATGTCTTCCCCTAGGCCCTAGACGCTCTCTATATATCTCATCACCACCATAGCCGGATAGCTGGGATCTGCTGAGTATGTGAAATGCATTGAGGTAACGTTTGCCGTCCATAAGAAATGAAAAGCTTTCCAGGAAAGGTTTTTAGCTATAGCCCTTTAGAACGAAAAATATTTATTTATACTATTTTTTTTTTTTCAGGCATAGATAAAAATAATTAATATGTAGCTTTAGCTATGGGCCACTGAGAGTTGATGAAATAAAGTAGATTGGCATTTGCATATAAAAACACGTTTTATTTCTGATTGAAAATTTTTTTTTGTACATTCTTACATTTTTTTTTTAAATAATCTTCTCCAGTATAGAAAAGACAATAACTGAGAATAAAAACCTGATTTTTTTTTTTAGCTCAAACCTCCTCATATACAATGCATTACAAATATCGGTTCAACTCACTGCGTCACTTAGAAAAATACAGGGTGGGCCATTTATATGGATACACCTTAATAAAATGGGAATGGTTGGTGATATTAACTTCCTGTTTGTGGCACATTAGTATATGTGAGGGGGGAAACTTTTCAAGATGGGTGGTGACCATGGCGGCCATTTTGAAGTCGGACATTTTGAATCCAACTTTTGTTTTTTCAATAGGAAGAGGGTCATGTGACACATCAAACTTATTGGGAATTTCACAAGAAAAACAATGGGGTGCTTGGTTTTAATGTAACTTTATTTTTTCATGAGTTATTTACAAGTTTCTGACCACTTATAAAATGTGTTCAATGTGCTGCCCATTGTGTTGGATTGTCAATGCAACCCTCTTCTCCCACTCTTCACACACTGATAGCAACTCCGCAGGAGAAATGCTAGCACAGGCTTCCAGTATCCGTAGTTTCAGGTGCTGCACATCTCGTATCTTCACAGCATATGGTTTTTTTATGGTTTTTATGGTCAGTAAACACCAATACCGGGTGAGCTGCTCCTTCCAGGAGGTACCGCCATTCCTCCAAAGCCGACTTGATGGCCAGCAATTCCCTATCACCGACATCATAGTTCCAGCAAGATGGTGCACCACCACATTATGGGTGTCAGGTCCGAGCATTCCTAGATGAACAGTTTCCTGGAAAGTGGATTGGTCGTCGTGGGCCAGTTGAATGGCCCCCAAGGTCTCCCGTTCTGACCCCCTTAGACTTTTATCTTTGGGGTCATCTGAAGGCAATTGTCTATGCTAATGTCTAATGTGTCACAAACAGGAAGTTAATATCACCAACCATTCCCATTTTATTAAGGTGTATCCATATAAATGGCCCACCCTGTACTTTATTTTGGTCAAGTACTAAAAAAGATTAGCAAGATAAAAATAAAAATGTGCGCCATATCACGCAAACAAGAAATCACGCATGCCACTAAAAAAAACAATTGTCCACCTGTACAGAGCCTTGAAAAAGTATTCATACCCCTTGAAATTTCCCACATTTTGTCATGTGACAACCAAAAACGTCAATGTATTTTATTGGGATTTTATGTGATAGACGACACAATGTGGTACATAAAAGGAAAATGATAAATGATACAAATAAATCTGGGAAAAGTGTGGGGGGCATTTGTATGGCACCCCCCGGAGTCAATACTTTGTGGAACCACCTTTCCCTGCAATTACAGTCTTTTTGGGGAAGTCTCTACCAGCTTTGCCCATCTAGAGAGGTCATTTCTGCCCATTCTTCTTTGCAGAATCCCCCAAGCTCTGTCAGATTGGATGGAGGGCGTCTGTGATCAGCAATTTTCAAGTCTTGCCACAGATTCTCAATGGGATTTAGGTCTGGGCTGTGACTGGGCCATTCTAACACATGAATATGCTTTGATCTAAACCATTCCATTGTAGCTCTGGCTGGATGTTTAGGGTCGTTGTCCTGCTGGAAGGTGAACCTCTGCCCCCGGTCTCAAGTCTTTTGCAGACTCTAACACAGTGGTTCTCAACTCCGGTCCTCGGGACCCCCCAACAGGCAAGGTTTGCAGGATAACTGAAATACATCACAGGTGATATCATTTGCTGCTCAGTGATTGCAGTATTCTAGTCTGCATCTCCCTAAGGTAATACTTAAAATCTGGCTTGGCGCGAATGTGGCGAACCCGCCACACTGGCTCATGTCTGGTGGTCATGCCCGGCAATCCGACCGTTCTGGTCTCAAGTTATTCACTGGACAGGGAAAATTTCAGGAACTATAATCCCGGAGGATCCCTGTGTAGTATTGTTCCATTGTACCAATGAGCCAATAGGACGATACAAGAAAACAATTGTCCCCCATTTGCTTAACGCAGCGAAATCATTGATACCCAAATTTTGGAAACATCCCACCACTCCCAGCATCAGACAATGGCTCTCTGTGGTGGATAATGTCTACCACATGGAAGATCTCATGGTGTCTCTCGGTAACAGACTACGACCCTCACCACCCTACAAAGGTTTTAAACCCA
>BLSH010054665.1:117109-129553 GCA_018402905.1 Glandirana rugosa | reverse complement strand
CCGTCCGGACCCGGACCCGGACTTTGTCCCGAAGTTCGGCCGGACCAGCAGAACCCGAACTTCCAGAGGTTCGCTCAACTCTAGTTCTGTTAGTTCAGTTGTCAAAATTTTGGCATATTTGAATACTGCTTTTACATTGCAGTTAGATAAATTAAAAATGTTTTTTTTTTTTGTGCAAAATACTACATTTGTGGCCAGCGGGGCATTTCTTGCACAAAATTAAAAAGTGTGTCTACATTGCTGGTTTAAAAAAAAAAAATATTCGAAATACTACATTTGCGGCCAGCGGTGCATTTCTTGCCCAAAAATAAAAAGTGCGTCTACATTGCTGGTTTAAAAAAAAAAAATTCTAAATACTACATTTGCGGCCAGCGGTGCATTTCTTGCACAAAAATAAAAAGTATGTCTACATTGCTGGTTTAAAAAAAAAATATTCTAAATACTAAATTTGTCGCCAGTGGTGCATTTCTTGCACAAAAATAAAAAGTGCGTCTACATTGCTGGTTTAAAAACAAAAAATAATAAATAGTGCTACATAGTACATTTGCACCTTGCTGTGCATTTCTTGCACAAAATTAAAACGTGCATCAACATTGCTGGTTTAAAAAAAAATATAAGAAATAGTGCTACATAGTACATTTGCTTACATAAACGGACCTCCGTTCCTTCACTCCGGGGGGGCCATCGCGGGTAGCCGGCGGCAATCGAAGCCGCCGCACCCACTCCCTGGCCCTCCCCGAACACAGTGAGCACGCAGGCGCGCTTCCGGCGGCGCGCGCGCGCTCACAGTGCGCGTTATTGCAGCCGCCGCCGTATGACGGAGATTTGCGATAACGAACCACCTTGTCGCCGTCAACCTGCAGTTGGCGGTCAGCAAGTGGTTAAGAAAGGAACTATTACCCGGGATCTGTTTGACTTTTTGTTGCCCACTCACACTAGAACACCTGTCTTATATATGCTACCGAAAATACATAAGGACACCCGGAATCCTCCGGGGCATCCTAGTGTATCAGGAAAAGATTCCATTTTTGTACCGGCAGCTCAGCTCCTGGACAATGTTTTGACCCCTTTGATAAAAGAAATTAAATCATATATTAAGGACACGGATGATTTTTTGAACAAAGTGAGGGGGTTACCACAGTGTCAGGGAGATGAGATTCTGGCATGTGGAGAGTCTTTACACATCGATACCCTATCAGGAGGGTATTGAAGCAGCGATGAAAATCATCAAAGACAGCGACAGATTCTCTGCACCCCAAATGGAACTGTTTGTAGGATTGTTTCAGATCATCTTATCGATTATTTTTTTTCTTTTTCAGGATCAACATTACTTACAATTAAACAGTGTTGCTATGGGTTCCAATGTCGTGCCATCATTCGCATGTGCCTTCATGAACGATTTTGAACACAAACACGTTTATTCAAACAAATTGTTTCAGGAGCACTGTATCGCTTGGTGGCGCTATATAGATGAGATGTTTGCGGTATGGCGGGTCGACATTGATACACTTCAGAGATTTGATGACATGTTGAACTCTTTCAATTCCAGCATTCGATTTAAGATGCACATGGGTGGTAAGTCGGTTCCATTTTTGGACACTACCATCTATGTGGTCAAGGGGAAAATTGAATCTGATCCTTTCTCTAAACTGATCGATAGGAATCAACTTCTCTTATATGACAGTTTCCACCCCTTCATGTATTCAGGTCTATTATAAGAAGTCTATTATAAGAAGATGTAGGGTGAAACAGATAGTGAGTGATGAGGAAAAACAGCAGAGCAGCATCATGGAGATGTGTCAGAAATTTAAGGAACAGGGTTATCCCCAAAAAATCATAGAACAGGAGATTAAGAGAAATGAATATGAACACATTGATGGGCGGAGGAGAAGACAGGAGATAAGAAGAATTCCATTTTCCCTACAATTTCATAGCTACAGTGAAGAGTAGTTAGGCAACACTGGCCAACACTCAAACGTGCCTATACACAAATAGATGCATTCCAGGAAATACCGATTAAAGTATATCCGAGGAATAGAACACTGAGGGATGCCCTAGTAAGATCAGAATACAGGAGAAGAAAATCTATGGGTGGTACTACATTTTTAGGTAGAAAGAAGGAAGGTTGCTTTCCATGTCTGAACTGCATTCAATGCCAGCTGTTACAGAATTCAGAATCAGAGTCAAGGGTTTTTATACATGTCAATCATCGGATGTAATATACGCTTTAACATGTCCATGTGGACTAGTGTATGTGGGGGAAACCACACAGAAAATTAAGGACAGGATTGCACAACACCGCAGCTCCATACGAAAAAAACAACTGGGATTACCCATCCCTAAGCACTTTTCTGAGATGGGCCACAGGGATTCAGATTTGAGATTCATGATCCTGGAAGAGATATGTAAGGATAGAAGGGGTGGTGATAGGATTCTGAGATTGAAACAAAGGGAAGTTTGGTGGATAAATAGATTCCAGTCATTATACCCTCAAAACCGAGATTATGATTTATATCTTTTTCTATAGATGGATGGAAGATAACCAGTGTCGTAATTTCTTGTAGGTAAAACAGAGAGGTTGGTAATATTGATACAATTAAACAGTGTTGCTATGGGTTCCAATGTCGCGCCATCATTCGCATGCGCCTTCATGAACGATTTTGAACACAAACACGTTTATTCAAACAAATTGTTTCAGGAGCACTGTATCGCTTGGTGGCGCTATATAGACGACATGTTTGCGGTATGACGGGTCGACATTGATACACTTCAGAGATTTGATGACATGTTGAACTCTTTCAATTCCAGCATTCAATTTAAGATGCACATGGGTGGTAAGTCGGTTCCATCTTTGGACACTACCATCTATGTGGTCAAGGGGAAAATTGAATCTGATCTTTTCTCTAAACTGATCGATAGGAATCAACTTCTCTTATATGACAGTTTCCGCCCCTTCATGTATTCAGGTCTATTATAAGAAGTCAATTATGTAGGGTGAAACAGATAGTGAGTGATGAGGAAAAACAGCAGAGCAGGATCATGGAGATGTGTCAGAAATTTAAGGAACAGGGTTATCCCCAAAAAATCATAGATCAGGAGATTAAGAGAAATTAAGAGAAGCCCTCCAAAAAGTGTACCTGTCACCATATATTACTATCACAAGGGATGTTTACATTCATTGTGATAGCAATAAAAGTGATCAGATTTTTTTTTTTTTTAAGGAACAGTGCTAAAAATAAATAAAATAAAAAAAAAATTGAAAGTGCCACCGTTCCTGTTAGCTCGCGCAGCAAAGAAAATGCATAAGTAAGTCGCCCCCGCATAGGAAAACGGTGTTCAAACCACACATGTGAGGTATCGCCGCGATCGCCAGAGTGTGACCAAAATTTTTAAGTACCGGACTTTTCCGCGAGTGCGCGCAATTTTCAACTGTGTTATGTATGGTTTTTATTTACTCGCGTAACATCCTCTTTCACAATATACAAAAAAATTGGGATAACTTTACTGTTGTCTTATATTTAACTCAAAAAAGTGAAATGTTTCCAAAAAAACTGCGCATTAAAGACAGCTGCACAAATACCGTGTGACAAAAAGTATTGCAACGATCGGCATTTTATTCTCTAGGGTGTTTGAAAAAAAATACATAATGTTTGGGGGTTCTAAGTAATTTTCTAGCAAAAAAACCTGTTTTTAGCTTGTAAGCAACAAATGTAAACAAGGGGCCCGGTTGGTAAGTGGTTAATTTTGGTGGAGTATTGGGAGCCCACCGTGACACCGCTCCAGGAAGTCTATTGAACGTTACCAGCGGGGTGACTCATCTAATTGGACATATATATATATATATATGGATTTCTCTGTTTTTTGTCTGTATCTGCCTTTCCATAGCTCCTTGCTGCAATGGCCAGTTATAGGTGGGGGACAGTGACCTTGTTTTGTATTGTAATCACTTCAGGTAACACTCTAGCACCGCAGCCGCCATTGGGCCACGGCTGGGTGTCTGGTCTGGTCCTGTACCTTTAAGGAGGGTAGGGCTCCTCCAGTCACCTGTCCTTCATCTATCCATTAAATTGTATGTGCTTCCACTGTGAAGCCTCTTATACAGAGTTAGGTCTGCAGTACACAGGGAGCCATGTCGGGGCCTGCATCTTACGCATACACTTGCAAATGTGTGTAACCAATCCCCTGCCTTTTAAACGCTACTGTTAGACAGGTGAATTCGGTTGGTGGCAGACTGGTCAGTAAGTTGAGCTTGGATTTCTCTGTTTTTTGTCTGTATCTGCCTTTCCATAGCTCCTTGCTGCAATGGCCAGTTATAGGTGGGAGACAGTGACCTTGTTTTGTATTGTAATCAGTTCAGGTAACACACTAGCACCGCAGCCACCATTGGGCCACGGCTGGGTGTCTGGTCTGGTCCTGTACCTTTAAGGAGGGTTGGGCTCCTCCAGTCACCTGTCCTTCATCTATCCATTAAATTGTATGTGCTTCCACTGTGAAGCCTCTTATACAGAGTTAGGTCTGCAGTACACAGGGAGCCTTGTCGGGGCCTGCAGCTTACGCATACACTTGCAAATGTGTGTAACCAATCCCCTGCCTTTTAAACGCTACTGTTAGACAGGTGAATTCGGTTGGTGGCAGACTAGTCAGTAAGTTGAGCTTGGATTTCTCTGTTTTTTTTTCTGTATCTGCCTTTCCATAGCTCCTTGCTGCAATGGCCAGTTATAGGTGGGGGACAGTGACCTTGTTTTGTATTGTAATCACTTCAGGTAACACACTAGCACCGTAGCCGCCATTGGGCCATGGCTGGGTGTCTGGTCTGGTCCTGTACCTTTAAGGAGGGTTGGGCTCCTCCAGTCACCTGTCCTTCATCTATCCATTAAATTGTATGTGCTTCCACTGTGAAGCCTCTTATACAGAGTTAGGTCTGCAGTACACAGGGAGCCTTGTCGGGGCCTGCAGCTTACGCATACACTTGCAAATGTGTGTAACCAATCCCCTGCCTTTTAAACGCTACTGTTAGGCTGGTGAATTTGGTTGGTGGCAGACTGGTCAGTAAGTTGAGCTTGGATTTCTCTGTTTTTTGTCAATATTTTGTGTGACCCACATTATTTTCCAGCACTACCTTAACACTCTTAGACATGGAGTTCACTAGAGCTTAACAGGTTGTCACTGGAGTCCTCTTCCACTCCTCCATGATGACATCAAGGAGCTGGTGGATGTTAGAGAACTTGCGCTCCTCCATTTTCCTTATGAGGATGCCCCACAGATGCTCAATAGGGTTTAGGTCTGGAGACATGCTTGGCCAGTCTATGACCTTCTACCCTCAGCTTCTTTAGCAAGGCAGTGGTCATCTCGGAGGTGTGTTTGAGGTCGTTATCATGCTGGAATACTGCCCTGTGGCCCACTCTCCAAAGAGAGGGGATCATGCTTTGCTTCAGTATGTCACAGCACATGTTGGCATTCATGGTTCCCTCAAAGAATTGTAGCTGCCCAGTCCCTGCAGCACTCATGCAGCCCCAGACCATAACACTCCCACCACCATGTTTGACTGTAGGCAAGACACACTGTAGGCAAGACACTACTCCTCACCTGGTTGTCACGCACACGTTGACACCATCTGAACCAAATAAGTTTATCTTGGTCTCATCAGACCACAGGACACGGTTCCAGTAATTAATTTCCTTAGTCTGCTTGTCTTTAGCAAACTATTTTCTTGTGCATCATCTTTAGAAGAGGCTTTCTTCTGTGACGACAGTCATGCAGACCAATTTGATGCAGTGTGTGGCATATGGTCTGAGCACTGTCAGGCTACCCCCCACCCCTTCAACCTCTGCAGCAATGCTGGCAGCACTGATATGCCTATTTCCCAAAGACAACCTCTGGATAAGACGCAGAGCACGTGCACTCAACTTCTTTGGTCGACCATGGCAAGGCCTGTTCTGAGTGGAACCTGTCCTGTTTAACTGCTGTATGGTCTTGGCCACTGTGCTACAGCTCAGTTTCAGGGTCTTGACAATCTTCTTATAGCCTAGGCCATCTTTATGTAGAGCAACAATTCTTTTTTTCAGATCCTCAGAGAGTTCTTTGCCATGAGGTACCATGTTGAACTTCCAATGACCAGTATAAGAGTGAGAGCGATAACACCAAATTTAACACACCTGCTCCCCATTCACACATGAGGCCTTGTAATACTACTGAGTCACATGGTACCGGCGAAGGAAAGTGGCTAATTGGGCCCAATTTGGACATTTTCACTTAGAGGTGTACCCACTTTTAAATATTTACAAAAATGTGAGGGGTTTACTCACTGTGAGATACTGTATATATATTCTTACACTGCCTGCACTGACTCTATATACCGTAAACTGAATGAGCTGTATAGATAGTCTATGCTGAATGCAGTATATATATATATATATATATATATATATAGTATATATATGTATATATTGTGGGAGATTAGCTTGTGTGGATCACCTTTCCTGGAAAGAAGTCAGTTTCTAGGCAAACTTTCTTAAAATCTGGAGGGTTGCCAGTTTTATTTGGTAAAGGTTGCAGGTCATAAAACAAACAAAAATAGCAAAAACAAAACCTTTCTGTCCGGCGCTAAACTAATACAGAGCAGGGTTCGCCATGGTGTTGGCAAAACCCGGGTCGGACTCTCACCAGTCAACTCCAAGTGAACGCATGCGAGGCGACAAACATCGCTCTTTCACTATCGCACCTCGCATAATGTCACATATCCCCCCTCTGCTCAAGCCCCTGTGGCTGAGCAACTGTTACACCCATACAGTGTACCTGGGAAAGGCCACTTGCATTGTTTTGCAGCTTTCCCGCTCTATATTCCACTGTGAATTTGTAGGGCTGTAGGGCCAGAAACCACCTTGTCACCCGACTATTCTTTTCCCTGTTGTTGCACATCCACTTTAGAGGGGCATGGTCGGTGACCAGTCTAAACGGCCTGCCCAATAGATAATACTTTGGGATCTCCAAGGTCCATTTCATGGCCAGACACTCCTTCTTGACTATGGCATAATGTTTCTTGTGCCAGTTCAGCTTCCGACTTAGGTATACAACCGGGTGCTCCTCCCCGTCTCTGATCTGGAACAGTGCCGCACCTATACCCACATCAGAGGTGTTGGTCTGCAACACAAATTCCTTGGTGAACAAGCGGTCACAAGCACCGGTTGTACACACAGGGCTTGCTTTACCTTCTGAAATGCCTTCTCAGCTTCCAGATTCCACTTCACCATAACCAACCCTCTGCCCTTTGTCATGTCTGTCAAGGGAACGGCAATGTTGGCAAAGTCCGGTATGAAGCGCCTATAGTACATTGTGATCCCCAGGAATGCACGCACCTGCTTTTTAGTTAAGGGTTGGGACCACGTTTGGATTGCCTTTAGTTTGTTGGTCTGTGGTTTAACGAGTCCCCGCCCAATAATGTGGCCAAGATATTTGGCCTCCCTGAAACCGCTGGCACACTTTTTGGGGTTGGCTATGAGCCCTACTTTTCTGAGGGAATCCACAACTGCTTGCACTCGAGGCAAATGGGAATCCCAATCAGGACTGTGGATGACCACATCATCCAAGTAGGCAGCTGCATAGGGGCGATGTGACCTCAACGTCCTGTTCATCATCCACCAGTTCCTTGACCCGAGGCATCGGTTATGCATCAAGCTATTCAGTCTTCTAAAGTTGCTACAGAACCGCCCCATGGATTGTTTGGGAGGGGCCCGGTACATAACAACCCTGGACCTAACTAAGGGCTACTGGCAGATACCCCTAACAGAGTCAGCCAAGGAGAAAATGGCTTTTTCTACTCCCGAGGGCTCCTTCCAGTACAAATGAATGCCGTTTGGTCTGCATGGGACTCCTGCATCATTCCAGAGGATGATGGACAAGACATTGAGGCCACATCGCTCCTATGCTGCTGTCTTCTTGGATGATGTGGTCATCCACAGTCCTGATTGGGAATCCCATTTGTCCCGAGTGCAAGCAGTTGTGGATTCCCTCTGGAAAGCAGGTCTCAACCCTAAAAAGTGTGCCATCGGTGCCATCGGGCTTTGGGACCAGCACTATGGGGCTCGACTAGTCACTGTGGGACTCCTCTATCAGATCCAGCTTCACATTTACGCGAACACCTGGCTCTGTGATTATGTCATGTTGAATCACTGTGGTCAGTCCGGGCAAAGGGGAGAAAAAGACTATTTAACATCCTGTTATTGGGCTACTGACAAGGATTGTGTCAGGGGGATGTCCGGTGTCATTGGTACCCTATCTTTTATAGGAGGTGGTACGGCCAACAAAGTTTACCAGCCGGGTAAAACGAAGCCCTAACAAATCTATCATTTTAACCTCTTAAAACCATGGAAGGACAGAGAGGCTTTGTTGGTCGTACCACCTCCTTTGTTGGCCGTACCATAGGAGGTGGTACGGCCAACTAAGCCTCTGTCCTTCCATGGTTTTAAGAGGTTAACATGATAGATTTGTTCAGGCTTCCTTTTCCCCGGCTGGTAAACTTTGTAGTTTACTTCCCCTACTCTTTCCTTAATCTCAAAGGGATCCTAACACTTTGTGAGGAATTTGCTTTCAACCGTGGGGACCAGCACCAGTACTCTATCCCCTGGGTTGAAAGTTCGGGTCTTAGCACCCCGATTATAAACCTTTCTTTGAGGCTCCTGGGCTCCGCTATGATTCTATCCTGCATCAAGGAGATATGCTCAATGACACTCCTATGAGTGGTGACCTCTCCTTCCCACGTTTCTTTGGTGACATCTAACAATCCCCAGGGATTTCTACCATACAAGATTTCAAATGGGGAGTACCCCGTAGATGCCTGCAGAACTTATCGTATGGCAAACATGAGAACATGAGCAGCAACATATCCCAATCTCTCCTATCTTTTTCCACCAACTTTTTCAACATGCTTTTGAATGTTTTATTAAACCTTTCCCCAAGTCCATCTGTTTGGGGGTGGTAGACCGAGGTACGGAGATGGGAGATTTCATACAACTTGCATAATTCCTTGGGAACATGGGACATAAACGGCGGTGCCCTGATCCATTAACACCTCTTCAAGGATCCCTATCCGACTAAATACCTGGACCAACTTTTTGGTGATATTCTTAACGGAGGGTATGGCTTTAGGATAGTGGGTCGCATAATCTAGTATTGGCTCCTATGAGATCCATGCCAATATTTTTTAATGGCACTTCAATTATGGGCAGTGCAACAAGTGGATTATGAAAATGGGACGAGGGCACAGTGAGTTGACACTCAGGGCAGTAGTCACAATACTCTCTGACATCTGCATGCAACCCGGGCCAGAAGAACCTCTGGGTTATTCTCTCCCTGGTCTTCTCTACATTCACATGTCCCCCCATTATATGCCCATGGGCAAAGTCTATCAGCATCCTGTGGTAGGGTTTGGGAACTACTAGTTGCTCTTCCTCCTCCTCCCGGCGTTTCACCACCTGATACAACAACTGGTTCTTCAGAGCCATATAGGGAAAAGACACCACCCAATTAGGTTCAATGGGTTCCCCATCAATCACATTAACATTTTCTCTGGCTCTAGTGAGGGTGACATTGCGTAGTTGTTCTGTACAGAAGTACTCTCTCCAGACCTCTAAGTCAGGTACCACATTCTGTTCACTCTAAAAGTCAGGGTCAAAGACATTTTCTGGGTCATAAGCCACCAACTGGGAGCCATCTTCCGGCTTCTCTGGCTCCCCAGCCATGACAGTAAAAGGAGGAGTGTCTCCCTCTTCCTCAGTCCTGCCACCAGTCTCCCCTTCCATTTGGCAAAAAGGGTCTGGTGAGAGGTCCTGTGCTTCCTCAGCAGGGGGAGCTCTATCCTCCAGACTCTCTGTGTGTTCCCATAACCTCCAAAAATGGGGATAATCCCTCCCCACTGGGGTTTCATGGAGCAGGGGAGGAATCACCCCACTGAATGTGTCACACTGCCCAAGAGGTGTCAATCTCAACCACCCCTGTCTGGTAGTCACAAGTGTCCCCATGGATGCAAATGACCCCGATAGTGCTAGGGTGTAACCTTGCAGGATTTACACAATTGCTCTTGACCAACGTTACCACACTACCAGAGTCAAGCTGTGCACTGTATTGTTGGTGCTCTGAGGGAGAATTTATCGTTCTAAAACCATCTACTACTGCATTAGGGAGAGGTTCCTGTTGGTGTTCTGAGGGAGAGTTTATCATTCTAAAACCATCTACTACTGCATTAGGGAGAGGTTCCTGTTGGTGCTCTGAGGGAGAGTTTATCGTTCTAAAACCATTTACTACTGCATTAGGGAGAGGTTCCTGTTGGTACTCTGGGGGAGAGTTTATCGTTATAAAAGCATCTCCTACTGCATTAGGGAGAGGTTCCTGTTGGTGCTCTGAGGGAGAGTTTATCATTCTAAAACCATCTACTACTGCATTAGGGAGAGGTTCCTGTTGGTGCTCTGAGGGAGAGTTTATCGTTCTAAAACCATCTCCTACTGCATTAGGGAGAGGTTCCTGTTGGTGCTCTGAGGGAAAGTTTATCGTTATAAAACCATCTTTTACTGCATTAGGGAGAGGTTCCTGTTGGTGCTCTGAGGGAGAGTTTATCGTTATAAAACCATCTCCTACTGCATTAGCAAGAGGTTCCTGTTAGTGCTCTGAGGAGAGTTTATCATTCTAAAACCATCTACTACTGCATTAGGGAGAGGTTCCTGTTAGTGCTCTGAGGGAGAGTTTATCGTTATAAAGCCATCTCCTACTGCATTAGGGCGAGGTTTCTGTTGGTGCTCTGAGGGAGAGTTTATCGTTATAAAACCATCTACTACTGCATTAGGGATAGGTTCCTGGTGGTGCTCGGAGGGAGAGTTTATCGTTATAAAACCATCTCCTACTGCATTAGGGAGAGGTTCCTGCCGGTGCTGTGAGGGGGAGATTAATGTTCTAAAATCATCTCATACTGCAGTAGGGACAGGTTCCTGTCGGTGCTGTGAAAGACAGATTATCGTTCTAAAATCATCTCATACTGGTGTAGGGAGAGGTTCCTGCTGCTGGTGTGACGGGTGGAGAGGTTATTGCTGCTGGTGTGAGCGGTGCATTTCTTGCACAAAAATAAAAAGTGCATCCACAATTTTCTTTTTTTTTTAAAAAAAAGAATAATAATTTATTATTCTTTTTTTTTAGTATTAATAAATAGTGCTACATAGTACATTTGTGTCCAGAATGAGGAGAGCTTCAAATAAGAGACGTGGTCGTGGTGCTTCTGGTGCTGCTGGTGTTGGTGGTGTTGCTGAAGCTCCTGTTGCAAGGAGAGGACGTGGTCGATCAGTGCCAGCTACATGCACAAGTGAAACACCTTCCTCAGGTAGCCGACAGAACCTTCAATGTTATATGGTAGGCCCGAATGCCGCTCAACGAACGGTGAGGCCAGAACAAGTACAGGCGATAGTAGATTGAGTGGCTGACAATGCCTCCAGTTCCTTCACATTGTCTCCCACCCGGTCCCTTGATGAAAGCTCAGAGTTGGTACCTGAACCCCATGGCTATCTGTCTTTCACTTCAGCCTCTTGTAAATCAGCCAAGCAGTCTGAGCCCCAAGTCATGTAGCAGTCTCTTATGCTTTTTGATGACTCTGCTAGTGTGATTTCTGTGGGCCATCCACATAGCCCTGCCCCAGAAGTGGAAGACATTGAGTGCACCGATGCCCAACCACTTCTGTTGCAGGATGAGGACATGGAAACACCACCACAGCACATCTCTGATGATGACGAAACACAGGTGCCAACTGTTGCGGCTTTCCTCCGTGTGCAGACTGACAAGGAGGGCAGTGGTGAAGGGTGGGTGGAAAATTATGTTGAGGATGATGAGGTCCTAGACCCCACATGGAATGAAGGTCATGTGAGTGGTGTGTGCAGTTTGGAGGAATAGGTGGTGGTCACACAGAGGCACCAGCACAGCAAAATAGGAAGCAATTGCAAAAGTGGAGAGAGAGTCCCCTAGACAGTAGACCTGCTACTACCCACCGCACCCAGGGACCTAGCACACCAAAGGCAGCTCAAAGGCGTTCCCCGGTGTGGCAGTTCTTCAGACAATGTGCTGACTACAAGACACAAGTGGTTTGCACACTGTGCAATCAGAGCCTGAAGCGAGGCACAAATGTTCTAAACCTGAGCACAACCTCCATGACCAGGCATCTAAATTCAAAGCACTTGCTGCAGTGGAATAAGTACCTCAAAATCCAAGAAAGGTCTCGGCCTCCTCCTGCTTCCTCTTCTGCTTCTGCCTCTGCCTCTTCCTCCACCTCTACAGTGCCAGTGTCACCTGCCACCCAGCAAACAGAGCATGTGACAGCAACACCACCATGTCCGCCACCGTCCCCAAGCATTTCCAGAAACTCGACGGAAACCACACGATCCAGGGACCCACGCCACCCATCATCGTCCAGAT
>BLSH010054665.1:41321-54333 GCA_018402905.1 Glandirana rugosa | reverse complement strand
ATTGTAGCCGCATAGAGCCTTATTTGTGTTATAAAATCAATGATTTTATAACACTAATATGGCTCTATGCGGCTACAATACACTTAGTGATAGTGAATGGAGCTTGGACATGATTTTATAACACTAATAAGGCTCTATGCGGCTACAATACACTTAGTGAATGGAGCTTGCAGATGATTTTATAACACTAATATGGTTCTATGCGGCTACAATACACTTAGAGAATGGAGCTTGAAGATGATTTTAGATCAATTAATCTTTCCCTTAAAGCAACAGCTGGAAACTTTCCCTGTACAATTTGGAGTGATTTCTTGCACAAAAATAAAAAAAAAAGTGTTGGCTACCTCCTCCTCCTCCACCGCCACTTTCACTGCCTCCTCAACCTCCAACTCCACATCCACCTCCATTTTTGATTTTTTTTTTATGTGATTTTAGTTTAAAAATTATTTTAAGTTATTTCCCTATCCCCATTTCTTTGTAGGGCACTTGTCCAACTCTTACCCCCATTTTCCTTCCTTTTGCAGACCTCTAGGACTTGCCAGGACTTTGTTACAGCTATTTTTGTGCCTAAAAGTTCGGGTCCCCATTGATTTCAATGGGGTTTGGGGTCCGGATCAAAGAACTTCGGGACAAAGTCCGGCCGAACCTGCAGAACCCGGACTTCCAGAGGTTCGATCAACTCTACTCATTATGCCTCATAGATTACACCTTAGGGTGTTAGCTTTCCAAAATGGGGTCATTTTGTGGGCATGTCCATTGTCATGGTGCTCCAAGGCCTTCAAAAGTGTAATAGGTAGTCAACAAGTTAGATGTGTAATTTATGCTCCTAGAACACCTGACGGTGCTCCCTGCATGTTGGGCCTCTCTATGTGGCCAGGCTGTGAAAATACCCAGGAGGAGTAGTAGAATGTGTTTTGGGGTGTAATTTGTGGTATGCATATGCCATGTGAGAGAAATAACCCGCTACAATGATAATTTTGTGGAAAAAAAATCTTCATTTTGCAAAGAATTATGGGAAAAAATGACAAGTTCAAAAAAACTCACCATGCCTCTTACTAAATACATTGGAATGTCTACTTTCCAAAATGGGTCATTTGGGGGGTATTTGTACTTTCCTGGCTTGTTAGGGTCTCAAGAAATGAGATAGGCTGTTGGTACATCTGGTGTGATCAATTTTCAATGATTAGCACCATAGCTTTTAGACTCTATAACTTTCACACAGACCAAATAATATACACTTATTTGGGTTATTTTTACCAAAGATATGTAACAGTATAAATTGTGGCCAAAATTTATGAAGAAAAATTACTAATTTGCTAAATTTTATAACAAAAACAAAGAAAAATGCGTTCTTTCTCAAAATTTTCTGTCTTTTTTCATTTATAGTGCAAAAAAAATCAAACGCAGTAGTGATTAAATACCACCAAAAGAAAGCTCTATTTGTGGAAAAAAAGGACGTAAATTTCGTTTGGGTACAACGTCGCACGACTGCACAATTGTTAGTTAAAGCGACCCAGTGCCGAATCGCAAAAAGTGCTCTGGTCCTACAGTGGGAAATCTTTCTGGGGTGAAGTGGTTAAAATAGAATATATAACCATCTTCCGAACTTCGAATTTTGAATACAATAAATTTGAATCCAAATAGAAAAGATTAGAATAAAATAGAAAATAATCGAAAAGAATAGAATAGAACATAAGAGAATACAATAGAATAGAAAAGAATAGAATAAAAAAGACAATAGAAAAGAATATAATAAAATAGAAAGAATATAATACATAACAATCTTCCGAAATTCGAATTTTCAATTTTTTTGAATCCGGTAAAAAAAAATTCAAATGCAGTTTAATTTTCCGAATTCTGTAGAATTTTTTTCAAATGTGGTAGAATTTTTTTCGAATGTGGTCAATTTTTTTTTAACTTGATCAAATTTTTTCGAATTCGAATGGGAAACAAAACAAATCCCAAAAATGAATGTAACAAATGCAACATATTTAACTAAATGAATTTAGTTAAATAACAAATGGAAACGCAACAAAACAAAACCATTTTTTTCATCCAGCACATGTCTAGCTTCTTGCTGGACCAAGATATAGGACTGTTTCCTAATTTGAACAAGTAACCACTTGTGGATTTGCAAGTGCTTAGGTCATCTGCCCAGTCAGAGTCCACATATCCTATGAGGTGCAAAGTGCAAATCACCAGCTACAGACAGGTTTAGAATCAAGTCTACTGTTTGTTTGAGATATCTCCTGACTCTCTTGATTGATGTCCAGTCTCTTTGACGTGGTTCACTCACGCATCTACAAAGAAGCAACATGGCAGCTGCAATATCTAGATATGTAGTAGTTGCAATATATTGTGATGCCCCCACTGCTTGTTTGTACTGCTCATTAGTAGGAAGAAGATCCTCATCCCCTTCCAATTTTAGGTATGCTGTATCTGATTACTTGCTTCTTTGGCTTCAGTCATGCCAAACTACCTCATTTTTAGATTTCTGATTTAACAGGAAGCTGCCATCTGCTTTACACTGTACTTTAATTCCTACATAATATGTCACATTCCCAAAATCTTTCATCTCAAAATGCTGGTTAAGCATTGCAGTCAACTTTGCGACTTCCTCATCCTTTTTGTCAGCAACAATCAAGTCATCCACATAAAGTAAAATATACAGTAAATATGTGGAATTTCCCTCAGTTTGAAGTGTTTGTGTTAATTCATGAAATTTTGAACACACTGAAGTTGTAACAATTACACTTCTACTGATGGTTATCTT
The DNA here is from genome assembly GCA_018402905.1 of Glandirana rugosa. Lineage (NCBI taxonomy): Eukaryota > Metazoa > Chordata > Amphibia > Anura > Ranidae > Glandirana > Glandirana rugosa. The sequence continues at coordinate 51,560 of BLSH010054665.1, read as the reverse complement.
GCTTGTGTCTTGGTGTAGAATTCTGTATCCCTTTTGAGATTCACTGTACCCTACGAGTACACCTTCCTTTGTGCAAGCATCCCATTTTGTACATTTTTCTTTTTTGGGATGCTTCCAAAAACTTTTAAATGGTTCAAATTTGGGGCTTTTCTGTTCCCCAGTTCGTATGGAGTTTTGTCAGTTGTTTTTCCTAGTAGTGGATTTTGGAGATAGCATGCAGTCATAATTGCCTCCCCCCAGTATGTGGTAGGCGTATCTGCATCAAACAGCATGGTTCTTCCACTCTCACATAGAGTACGGTTCATTCTTTCTGCAACTCTGTTTGAAATATTATGCCATGCTTTCTAAGAATCACCTGTGTTATCACCTGTAGTTTTACTTTCATTGTCTATATGCAATACACTCAGCATTTTGCCAGATTTGTTGCTTACTTGGGGCTATTCATCTATAATTATCTATAAAATTGAGAAATTTTCTCATCTATAAAAGTGAGAAAATGCCTCTTCTTTCCAGGAGTCAATTTTTCCTTTGGAACACAAAGATCTAAAATAATTAAGTCCAGAGATTTCTTAGCTCTGCTGTTACTCTGGAAAGGCTTTTCTTGTAATTTTTCCTTTCCTACGGCTGGTGCATTTCATTGTTTGATCACATGGACTAATTTTTATTCCACTTGTATTCTCAGTCATTCTCAGTTAATTTGTTTATTATTTTAGGACTTCTGTGCCCAAGGTGTTTGTGTCATGTCTGAATACAGTTTGCATGTTTTTTCCTGCTTGGCAGTATTAACTATCACATTGCAGCTCAGCTGCTACAGTTCATCTGTAATTTTAGCCTTTGCAAGTAGGATATCACCTTTTGTAATGGCACAACTGTCTTCTTGAAATGTCACTACATTGCCTTGTTTTGTGAACTTCTCCACTTACAAAAGATTAGTTTTAAGAGTAGGGACATACAGGACATTTTTCACAGGTATCTTTCTGGTGACACTCTGGGAAATAGGACAGTAAAGGAAATCGTCCCCTATTCCTTATGATTCCATTATTAGCCTACTAGCTGTGGTGATTTTTTATGTTTATTTTGGCCAAGGTGAATAAAGACATTTCTGACATTTGTCATGTGACACGTAGCTTCTGAATCAACACACCATGGCTGCAAAGATGAGGTGCGACTTGTGGATTAAAAAACATATTCATTATCTGCAGCAAAATCAGTTTCTTCCTCCACACTTTTGCACTTTTGGCCTTTTGTAATTTAGTTTATTTTTTCATTCTAGCTTTCCAGATTGTGTAATCTGCTTTTAAATTACCTTGTTTCTTACACAAAAAACATTCACGTGTTTCTTGCTATATGTTACTGTTTTTATTACTATTTTTTGTCATTAAACCAGACTCTTCAACAGAAGAACTGTCACTATTAAAGTTATAGTAAACAGCAGCAGCTAAAAAAAAAATATCCCCTGCAAGGCAATAGCATAATGTGCTAGTATGCATTGCATACTAGCACATTATGAAATACATACCTTAGAATTAAGCCCTCCAGTGGTGCACTGTCACCGCTGACAGGGCTTCCATCTTCCCCTGGTCTTCCTTCCAGGTTTTCAGGCTTTAGCTGTATGGCTAATAACTTCACACCCGCGCACGGTATGCCAGACCTTCAGATCACATGCGCCGTTGACATCACCGACTGCATCCAGTGTGAATATCTGCTAAACATTGCAAGTTTAGGAAATATTCACTGTACCTACAGGTGAACCTTATTATAGGCTTACCTGTAGGTACAAGTTCAAAAAAAGGACTTTACTATCACTTTAATGCTTTCTGTTTTATGCTTATATTCATCCACAAGCTTGCCCTTAACATATTCCAATGCCAGTTCATCATCTGGATGTGCATCAAGTGCTGTGACAAGCGTTTCATAACTTTCTTGTAAGCCACTTGGTCTTTCTCTATCCACTCATCTGAAGGGGGTTCTAGGCCTGACTTAATTTATACCTTTCCATGTACCTTCTCTTACTAGCAACATTTGCAAAACTGGCAGTTCTGGCTTGTCCGAATTGCAAATGAAAACGTTGTTGCACCGGTGTTGCTGGCCATTTTCTTTTATTCTTTTGCAGTCTTTTTCTGTTGCTATATCTTGTACTTAGCTGTTGTATCAGGCTATGACTGGGCTATGACTGGATTCTCAGGTTTTCTCTGGGTGGGTGTCTGGGCTATACATTTTCCCATAATCTGTTAGAAATTCTTTATATAGCCCTACAGGACAGACAGTGCATAGTCCACATGGAATTTCCTGCTTAACTGCAGACAGGAAACAGGAACTTTATTTCAGGAAGAAGACATTGAACATACCATAGATGCAACTACAAACTTATAAACACTGCCATTGACTGGTTGAAGAATATATTTGTAGTTGTTGGACAAAAATACAATTCTGTTTTCCAACATGTGTAAAGCAGGGGACAGGTCCACCTTTTAAATGTGACTTTGAGGCTGACATAAGATAAACACCAGTCCTTAAATGGCATGTTTGGGAGATCCCTTAACCCTGTATGTGGTGTATTGGGACAGTAACAATTGCTATGATCAGTGTCAGCACAGCATCATATTCTCGCATCACATGTTTGAGATGTGTAATAGATTTTATAACTTTAACATTATTCCTTAGCTTAATTAGAACAACAGTAGCACCCCATTCTGATTAATTAAAATTAGAAAAAAAACATATTTGTGAATTTTTTGCAGTGCCACCTACATTTTATCCAGTAGTAATATGCCTATATTGACTGGCGGAAGTAGCAGCCATAAAGTTAAGGTCAAAACAAAGTGCACAAAAATACTTTCAAATCACAACCTCACATTCTCTGGATTACCTCATATCCCTGAATACCAAATTACTCTAGAAAAAAATACAAAAAAAATAGATTTTAGCTGTCTGTTTGGTAGAAATTGGTTAGTATCAGGACAGTACAGGAGCACTTGAATAAGCAGCAAAAAAGCTGTGCATTGTGGGCTTTTTTAACATCTTATACATTTAATAGCTAACATCTGGTGTCAACAGCACTATTGGGGTCTGTAGCCTCTACCTGCAGCTTATCAGCCATCACAAAAGTTTATTCATTTGGGCACCACAAGCTTGAGGAAACATGCAAAAAAATACACAAATAAGTGCTTTATAATTATATGATGTGCCCACCTTCCATTGGTGTTTAAAATAGTGCTTGGGCTTATCCACTCTCTTCCTTAAAAGACCACTCCAGTAGTAACAAACTCACCGATTAGAGACCCTCTTTATAAACAGGTCAAAAATGCTTGTGTTAAAACCAGATGTTCTACAGGACTTTCTTATGGCAGCACATATTCCCACTCCCCAGTTAAAATACCAGTATCAATCAACTGAAAGGGAGAGACCTTCATAGTGAAGGCATAATTATTGAAGATTAAAATCAAGATTAAAAAAACACCTAGAATTAAAGAAATAACAGCTTAGTAATGTCTAGGAGCTGCGCACCACAACGCAGCTGGGCCAAGCCAAGGGATGTAAGCTGTTTAAAGAATTGTAACCTCTGCCTAGAAAGACAGAGAAAATAGAATGCCATATAAGTTAAACAAGGTGCATAAAATATGAATGAACAAAGAACTGAGAAATGTAAAGCCTCAACCTTACATACTGTATGCATAGAGTATATCAGCATGTTATTAAATTAACCACTTGACCTTCGGAAGATTTACCCTCTTTCATGACCAGGTTATTTTTTGCCATATGGCACTGCGCTACTTTAAATGACATATGCGTGGACTTGCAACGCTGTACCCTAATAAAATTTATGTCATTTTGTTTCCCACAAATAGAGCTTTCTTTTAATGGTATTTGATCATCACTGCATTTTTCTTATTTTTCTGCACTGTAAACAAAAAAGACTGACAATTAAAAAAAACAAAAACAAACAAACAATATGTTATACTTTCTGCTATAAAACATAGCCAATAAAAAAAAATATAATTTCTTCATCAATTTAGGCCAATATGTATTTTGCCTCATATTTTTGTTAAAAAAATACCAATACACGTATATTGATTGGTTTGAGAAAAAGTTATAGTGTCTACAAACTATGGGATGGATTTATGGATTTTTTATCTTATTTTTATACTAGTATATACAGTTGTGCTCATAAGTTTACATACCCTGGCAGAATTTATGATTTCTTGGCCATTTTTCGGAGAATATGAATGAGAACACAAAAACTTTTCTTTCACTGGCGGTTAGTGTTTGGCTGAAGCCATTTATTATCAATCAACTGTGTTTACTCTTTTTAAATCATAATGACAACAGAAACTACCCAAATGACCCTGATCAAAAGTTTACATACCCTGGTGATTTTGGCCTGATAACATGTACACAAGTTGACACAAAGGGGTTTGAATGGCTATTAAAGGTAACCATCCTCATCTGTGATCTGTTTGCTTGTGATTAGTGTGTGTGAGTGTGTATATAAAAGTTCAATGAGTCTGGACTCCTGACAGACCCTTGCATCTTTCATCCAGCGCTGCACTGACGTGTCTGGATTTGGATTCATGGGGAAAGCAAAAGAAATGTCAAAGGATCTGCGGGAAAAGGTAGGTGACCTGTATAAAACAGGAAAGGGATCATTGAAAACCTGTTCTACGGGGGGCGCATGCGCGCAGCGGCACCGAGCGGACATGCCTGTGTGAAGCTCCGCTCCACTCCGTGACACACCCGGGGGACAGCGCAGACACAGAGCTCCCATCGCTTCACCCGCTGCCTAGACCGACTTAGGAACACCCGCGGACCCCCTGGAATGGTCCTAGGGGTCACAAAACAGAAGTTCCGTTGCAGTGGCCTAATCCCAAAATGGCGACGGCCCTCCTCTCCCAGCCGAGCACACCGAAGGCCTTCAAGCAGCAAACACAGGCACAGCTGCCCTCACAGACGCGTCGCAGCAGCGGTTCCGAATCAGCCTCTGACTGTGGAAGCACACACACGGTGAGACAATCGGATATATTTAACAGATTTGAAGCCATGCTCCATAAGGCCCTCCAGCAGACCTCAGACACTATCACTGAGAAGCTCACTAAAGAGATTCGTGACCTGGGCCACAGAACAGCTGAACTGGAGGTAAGAGTGGATGATATGGAATGCAATGTGCATAATAATATGGCTGAACTGGAAAATCTGAAAGAGGAGAACATTGCACTGCAGGCAAAAATAGAAGACATGGAGAACAGGGACAGGAGGTCAAACATTAGGAAAAGAGGAGTCCCAGAAAGAATCCTAGACCTGCACTCCACTATCACAGCCCTCTTTCAGGAACTCCAACCTGCCATCCCTATAGAGAGACTGGAGTTTGATCGTATACATAGGGCACTAGCCCCGCGTAAAGAGAACGGACCCCCAAGAGACATCATAGCTAAATTGCACTACTACCGCACTAAAGAGCAATTGTTTGCTGCAGCAAGAGCTAAAGAGTCTCTCTCCTTCCAAGGCTTCACCTATCAGCTATTCCCAGACCTATCCCCAGTCACTATTGCCAAGCGCAAATCTTTGAAACCCTTACTGCTCATTCTCCAACAACAGAAAATCAGTTACTTCTGGGGTTTTCCCTTCTCCGTGAGATTCACCTTTAAAGACATCAAATATACCTGCCGCTCTGCCTCTGAACTACAATCAACCCTCCAAGAATTGACCTTATTAGACACACTCCAGCCTGTAAGCACCTCTCGCAGACGTTCGGCCTCACGATCCCCACAAAAGGTCACCCACTCCTCTCACCACTCAAATTCCTCACAGAGGAGCCTCTACAAACGTATCAGATCTGACAAGCCTGCGACTGTTGATGAAGACTCTGTGGACTGATCAGGCCCCAACGGACTCCCTGGCATTATCACTTGTCAGCTTCTAAGCTGCAACACGGAACACTTTACCTTTTTTGATTTTTTTTTTTTCCTTTTAATTTTTTTTCTATTCTTCATATTTCCAATCAATCCCCTGGCTCCTGCCACGCCTGAAGGCCATTGAAATCGAGACGACTGCTGTCTCCCCCTTTTTTTTGAGACTCTGCTGTACCATGTTACTTTTTTATACTCTAATGTCCCCCTTTCGAAGGGGTTTTTTGTGTCTACCGGAGTGGAATTTCTGCTTCCCCTTTTTTCTGCCTTAGATCCCCCGCAAGATCATGCGGGTCATCCAAGACAGACCTGGGACCTCAGGGGAGGTGTTCTTCACCCCCCCCGACAGTCTCCCCTTGCACCAGTTTATTGTTTCTTATGCAGTTTTTATTTACATACGTGCCATTTTCACTCATGCCTTTTCTTCTTTTTCTTCTTTTTCTTTTCCTTCTTCAGGACCTTCTTTTTTCTCCTCACTTGCCGATGGGGGGCGGAGGCGCGGGGCGCGCGGATCTTCTGGGAGCAGCAGGTATGTCAAGCATATTTACCCAGTCACTCCATGGCCCCCTTACATATATGCACCCTAAATGTTCAGGGTTTCAATACACCCCAAAAACGCACCAAAGCCCTGAGATCCTTGGCGGCAAAGAAAATACATATCCTTTGCCTGCAAGAAACTAATTTCACACCAAAACATTCTCCCAAATTTCTTCACGCCTCTTATCCACAGTTCTTCTTAGCCTCAGCCCCCACGAAGCAACGTGGGACCCTAATAGCCTTTCATAAATCTGTCCCCTTTAGCCTCGGACACCGAATAGGAGATCCAGACGGTAGATACCTGATTCTCACTGGACACCTAACAGATGTACCAATCATGTTGGTCTCATATTATGCCCCAAATCGGAATCCTACCCCCTTCCTTAACCACCTATTTGACAGGGTCAAACGTCATCAATTTGACACAGTCCTTATCTGTGGCGACTCGAATCAAGTTATATCTCCCATAATGGACAAATCCCCCTCATCCCCCCAACGCAATCCCACGAAACTCACCTTTCAGCAGATACTGACTAACTTCCACCTAGCGGACACCTGGAGAGAACTCAATCCCTCTAGCAAACAATACACATTTTTTTTTTCTTAATTAAATTTTTATTGTAATTTTTCAAGTTACACAGAAGAAAAAGTGAACTCTTAGTCCGTATGTCTTATAAAACAAATGACATCCATAAACAGATACATAGACCATAATGATTGCAAGACTTCTTTCAGAGTGCATAACGTTTATACCACGGCGAGGTTCTATAGAAGAGAAGGAATTCCCGCCCCTGAGCTTAACGTTTATAAAGAGTGATACATCGCACCCCCGGCACCCCTAATGGGAACATAATGTGTCGGGGGGGATGGACTGAGTGCCTTGGTAGATGCTCAGGCCTAGGCTATCGGAGTTGTATGTATTGAGAAGAGAAAAGAAAAAATTTTAACCTCTGTAGATCTTCGCCTAGCAATCATTAGTGATCATTAAACGCTAATTATCATGGTGATGTTCACCAGAGTCAAGAAATGTTACCTTAGGTGTTGATTGTTTAGTGTTGGTACTGTGGCTGCTGACTACTGAATAATCAATGAACTGTCTGCAGTTCCTCTCTGCCAGGGTCCTGTCTAGCATGCAATGTTGAGCTCCTCCCCTCCTCTCCCATCCGGGCACATTGAGGAGGGGAAGGGCTCCTGAGCTCTCCAGGTTAGGTGTATATGGGAGTTTGAAGTAGTGTTGGTAGGAATGTAGTGCTTATGAAGTCCTATTAATATGTGATTATTTAGGATGCCTGAGCATCCGCATGTTTTAACCAAGTGTTCCATGGGGACCATTGATCTAGAGTTGCTCGATATTTTTTATCCTGGGTTGCCGCTGCGATTTCGTATGAGGAGTGTAGGCTGGTTAGTTCTATAGTGTCCTGCACTTTGGGAGTTTTTTCGGTTTTCCATATTTTAGTGATGGTCAGCTTTGCTGCCAAAAGAACATGGGTGTATATTGCTTGTAGGTTTAAAGGAATTTCCCCAATGGTTAAGTGTAGTAAGGCAAGAGCTGGAGTTTTGGAGATATCAAGACTTGTTGTTTCTTTGAGTAAGTGGAAAATTTTTCCCCAATACTCCTGAAGCATTGGGCATTCCCAGAGTATGTGGAATAGATTTCCTGACGGAGCTTTACATCTCCAGCAGGTATCCCTGTTTTGTGGGCTGAATTTGGCCATGCGATCTGGTGTCATATACCATCTAAGCGCTACTTTTGTGTATAGTTCCCTCAGGGATGAACTTCGTGTGTATTTGTGTATAGATTGGATGGCTGTTTTCCATTGTTCTTCCGAGAAGGAGCGTCCAATGTCTGCTTCCCATTGTTGGTGTGGTTTCAGTTTTTGAAAGGATTTTTTGTCTTGTAAGGTGTGATAAAAGAGAGAAATGCCTTTGCGAGCATGTTGTGTTTTTGTGAGGTAGTTCCAAACCTGCTCGGGGATATGGAAAGAGAGGTTGGCTATGTCGTGGATGCTGTGCTGTATGCGGAGATAGTTGTACTGTTCGGTTTGGGGAAGATTGTAGTCCTGTTTAAGTTGCTGGAATGTTTTCATTTTAGATCCTATTAGCAAGTCTTGGATTAATTGGATGCCACATCTTTGCCATTGAGCTATATTAAGATCGGGTGTTGTCAATGTTAACGCTGTGATGGGGATAGGAGGTGAGATCATTTGTAGTGTACTTGGATCTGATTGAATAAGCCTCATCCATGCTTTAGCTGTTGCTCTCATAGTGGGGGGTAGAGCTGGAGAAATTTTGCTTTGGTATGGGCTAGCTAGGAGCCATGATTGTAGGTGTACTCTTGGTGATGAGGTTTGTTCTATTGCTCCCCACATTGTACCTATCACGGGGGACATCCACCCTTTTGCTTGAGCTAGAATGGCTGATGTGTAATAGTCCTCAAAATCTATATACCCTGTACCTCCTGCTCGGTTGTGTTTTATCAGAACTGCTCGGTTGCATCTGGGTTTTGTCCCTCTCCATAGAAATTTGTTCAGTTCCGTCTGTAGGAGTTTAAAGTACCTTTTTGGAATAGGAACGGGTTGCGTTCGGAATAAGTATAGCAGTTGAGGTAGGTGGAGCATTTTAAATGCTGCCAGCCTCCCGGACCAAGATAGCTCATGAGCCGCTAATTTTTTGAGTTCTGATTGTAGGTTTTTAAGTAGTGGTATATGGTTTGTTGCATAAAGTTTTTCTGTATTCTTGGTGAGTTGAATGCCCAGATATGATATGCTGTCTTCTGCCCATGTGTATGGGAATTTGTTTTGCAATAGTAGGCTTGTTGTGGTGTCCAGACCTAACTCTAATATATAGGATTTGGATTCGTTTACCTTATAATATGAAATGTTACTAAATGCTTGCAGTACTCTTTGGGTTTCTGCCAGGGAAGAAGCCGGGTTAGAAAGGGTCAAAATGACATCATCCGCAAATAGACTAATCTTGTGGGTGACTGGGCCTATTGTAAAACCTGAGATTTTCGGGTTAGTTCTGATCAGAGTAGCTAGGGGTTCCATCAAAAGATTGAAAATTAACGGAGAAAGAGGGCACCCTTGCCTGGTACCGTTGCTTATTTTGAATGGTTTAGATAATGCGTTAGATGTGAACACTCTTGCTGAAGGGGTGGCGTACAGGGCCATAATTGCCTTATAAATATTATCTTGAAATCCGAATTTGTGTAGTACTGCACTGAGGTATTGCCAGTGAACCCTGTCGAACGCCTTCTCTGCGTCTAGAGCCAGAAGCAGAGAAGGCGTTCCGGTGGATCTTGCATGGTGGATGATGTTTATAAGCCGCCTTGTGGCATCGGATGCTTGTCTGTTTTTGGTGAATCCCGTTTGGTCGCTATGGATAAGGAATGGAAGAATGTCTATTAGTCTATTCGCTATGGTTTTTGCGTAAATTTTTGTGTCTAGGTTCAATAATGATATTGGCCTAAAGTTTTGGGGAAGATTCGGCTCCTTCCCTGGATGGAAGGTCTTCTTTACAATGTCCGGTGGTAATATTGTAATGGGTTCGGTCCCTTCCTCGGCTTAGAAGGGGTTTTGAAATCCGGTTATAGTAATAACTTGGATCTGTGTTTTTAAATGCGTTTTTGGTATCGCTTATCTGATTATCTGTAAGAAGGTAAGGAATAGGTATCGCTGGTTTGCCCTAAGTGGTTTTTGTCTGTTCGTAGGCTACGGTGTTCCGCCGAATATTTGTAGTAGGTGGTACGTTCTAGGTGGCCTTGCGGAAGAGACGAAGACCGAGATCTGCGTCTCTTCCG
>BLSH010054665.1:3977-13996 GCA_018402905.1 Glandirana rugosa | reverse complement strand
ACACAGTTTGAAGATGATCCACATTCACCTCCATTTTTGCTTTTTTTTGTTTTTATTTTTTTTTAAATATTTAAAGTTATTTCCCTGTCCCCATTCTTTTAGTAGGGCACTTGCCCTACCCTTACCCCCATTTTACTTCCTTTTGCAGCCCTCTGGGGCTTTCCAGGACTTTGCTACAGCCATTTTTGTGCCTAAAAGTTCGGGTCCCCATTGATTTCAATGGGGTTCGTTGTCCGTGCGATCGTTCGGGTTCCGTCCGGACCCGGACCCGGACTTTGTCCCGAAGTTCGGACGGACCAGCAGAACCCGAACGTCCAGGTGTTCGCTCAACTCTACTCAGGACCTCAGACTGGGCCGAAGGTTTACCTTTCAACAAGACAATGGCCCTAAGCACACAGCTAAAATAACGAAGGAGTGGCTTTACAACAATTCTGTGACTGTTCTTAAATGGCCCAGCCAGAGCCCTGACTTAAACCCAATTGAGCATCTCTGGAGAGACCTAAAAATGGCTGTCCACTAACGTTCACCATCCAACCTGACAGGACAGGAGAGGATCTGCAAGGAGGAATGGCAGAGGATCCCCAAATCCAGGTGTGAAAAACTTGTTGCATCTTTCCCAAAAAGACTCATGGTTGCATTAAATCAAAAGGGTGCTTCTACTAAATACCAATGGGGGACCAAAGGGTCTGAATACTTAGGGCCATGTGATATTTCAGTTTTTCTTTTTTAATAAATCTGCAAAAATATCAACAATTCTGTGTTTTTCTGTCAATATGAGGTGCTGTGTGTACATTAATGAGGGGAAAAAATTAACTTAAATGATTTTAGCAAATGGCTAAATATAACAAAGAGTGAAAAATTTAAGGGGATCTGAATACTTTCCGTACCCACTGTATATATATATTTATTATTTATCTATTTATTCACAATCGATGAGGAATCAATTACGACAATTACTTCAATAATTATTCACATATGATATTTAGACTCAATCTTCTTTGTCTACACACAGAAAGATCCTATTGGCTTAGCTCCAATTTATCACACAGATTTTTTCATGCCTATACAAATACACATAATTAGTTTCATAAATTTAAAATAAAAAGACAAATGTATATATATAAAAAAACAAATAGATACGTAAATAAACAAACCAATCAAAGAGCCAGGTCCAGACCAATTAGCTCAGATCCTTGTTTTAAAGCTTAGACCCTTATAGGAATAGATGCAGATCAAAATCTCTATTTAACCCTTTAGGAAAAAGGGTGTCCAAATGGTTTATCCAGAAAACCTCTGTATTAGACCCATGTGAGCAAGCACCAGATCAACAGGAGGAATCCACAGAACGATGGCTATGGCAGGCTCCTTTTCTTACTCAGAGGAAGATGCAGCCAAGATTTTCACAGCTACAATGGGCTCCCGTGATTTTTTGACACAGGATACTTCGGTGCAGCTTTCAAGGAGGCTGGAGAAGTTATCACGAAAGTCGATTACTACGGAGCTACACGAGGTAACATTGGCTGAATACTTCGGATTGCAACATATACCTAGGGGCTTATGGGTCAGACTGATCGCCACGCTTTTTGCATAGAATCAGGACTTTAAGACAAAATTTATGTAGATCATCAACAAATGTTCTTTTGATATTATGACTTTGACTGTACAATATTTACAAATGGAACGTGTCTCCCTCACTAAGCAAATTGCGGAGGTTGAGACTCAACTGACGGATCTATTGGGACAAGAGGAATTTGTTAAAATGAAGAAAAATCAGACTGAGAAATTGATACCTTTTAGGAAGGATGTGGAATCACGTAAGAGGACAAAATTGGAACGTGATAAGGAAGATTATACTAATGACAGAGTGTATAATTGGGCTGATCCCAACTACCAACGGTTTGGTATTCAGAGGCTGGGACAAAGACACCGGTATGAGACATTTCATACCTCTTCCTCCTCTGTGATATCATCAGCTACATCTAATATTAATGACCCTGGTTTTTTGGAAGGAGGTATACAGGACCCCCCAGGAAGATGAGGAGGGGGGCAGGAGGTGTAGGAGAACCAGGACAACGAGGAGTGACTACACGCAGGATGAGACAACGCAGACCATAATGGACAATGTGGTACTTAATATTTCATCTGTTCAATTGTTGGACACTGAGATTGATGTGTTGAATAGAGGGTTAGGCTTTTGTCCAAAAGAACATATAGACAAGTTTATTTTTAAGCAAGATCTGTACAGATTTTATAGACAGTTACATCTTAAAGCTTTTTTTTCTACAAAACCTACTGCTTTATATTCTGATCCACCTTTGTTGTCTATTAAGCATCTTGATTTGTCTAATAAAAGTAATATGGCACCCCCCACATCATCTCCGGCAGTGGAGTTATATATAAAAAAGGTTGAGCAGGATATGAAAGCTTTTCTGGATGATCGCACTCTAATTGACCATACACCTAACAATCTCTCTAGGGAAGAAAAATCGGCTTTAGATTCCTTGTCAGCTAGGCGTGATATTATATTCAAGCCAGCTGACAAGGGAGGTGCAATAGTGGTTATGGACATGGTTAAATATGAAAAAGAGGTTACGAAACATCTGATGGATGATAATACATGCCAATTGAATGGTAACCCAATTTTTGAGGTACAAAGGAAAATTAAAAACTTGGTAAAAAGGGCAAAAGACAATGGGATGATTGATGAAACAACTAGTAAGTTTCTGATTAATGAGTTTCCGATTACACCGGTGTTTTATATATTGCCAAAAGTACATAAGGACCCGGTGAACCTGCCGGGTCGTCCCATAGTGTCCAGCATGGATTCCGTGACATCTCCAATTGCTAAATGTTTAGATAGGTGTATTACACCTTTAATAAAAAACACTAAGTCATATATCAGAGATACAGATGATTTTCTGAGTAAACTGAAACTTTTGGAGATAAAACCGGGATCCATGCTGGTCACCTGGGACGTGACCAGTTTATACACTAATATACCTCATGAATTGGGTTTGGAAACGTGCAAACGCCTATGGACGGCTTCAGGTTTATATAGTGAATCTCAAATAGAATTTTTGTTACAACTCGAAGATAGTGTTGGAAGAAAATATTTTCTTGTATGGTGAACAGCATTACAGGCAGTTGAGGGGGGCCTCTATGGGTTCAAATGTGGCCCCCTCATATGCGAACGCTTTTATGAATATGATAGAGGAATCTCTGATTTATACTAACGTATGGTTTAAGGAACATTGCCAAGGTTGGTGGCGTTTTGTGGATGATGTGTTCGCAATATGGGGGGGGCGGCATGGATACCTTGCTCTTGTTTCATTCTTGCATTAATTTGTTACTTCCAGGATTGGAATTTAGTATCAATTTTGGTGATAGGAGTTTGCCCTTCTTGGATGTTATGGTAATGCTGGAGGCAGGTAGATTGGAAAGGGATTTATATGTGAAACCTATGGACCGCAATCAATTGTTGCACCAGAAAAGCTTCCACCCACCGGGTGTATTTAAATCTGTACCGAAGAGTCCGTTTTCAAGTTTTAGACACATTGTGAGTGACCCCAGAATTCGGGAAGAACGTCTTGATGAGGTAGAAAACAAACTATAAAAGAGAGGTTATAAAAGAGAGGAATTAAATAAGATTAGAACAGAAGCAGAGAAAACAACAAAAAAATACAGCGGTCAAAGGAGGTTACCGTTTGTGACACAATTCCACCCATACTCAAAGAGAGTTTTTAATATCATTAAAAAACATTGGACAATTCTGCGGGACAATTATCCATCTATTGAGGAAATTCAAAATGTCCCAATGTCGGCCTATCGCAAGGGGCGTACAATTTACTCCAGGGTGGTCAGGTCGGACGTTGGCAGGATCAAAAAAACTAATATTGGTAGAACCTTTTTTGGGTACCCCTAATTATTGTTCTTATCCGTGTCTAAGCTGTATTCAGTGCAACAGCATGATTAAGGGGAAAACATTTAATCACCCACATACTGGGGAAACTTTGGAAATTAGGGGATACCACACATGCCAATCGGCATTTGTGATATATCTTATTAAATGTCCCTGTGGTCTCCTCTATATAGGGGAGACCACTCAGAAGGTAAAAGATAGGATAGGGAGACATAAATATGCAATAAGAGATAAATTAACAAAATTACCTTTGATTAAACATTTTGTAGATATGGGACATACGGTGTCCCAGTTACAGTTTATGGTAATAGAATCTGTGACACAGGATAGGAGGGGAGGTAAAAGAGAAATTAAATAAAGAAAGAGAGAGGTTTTCTGGATAAACCGTTTGGACACCCTTTTTCCTAAAGGGTTAAATAGAGATTTTGATCTGCATCTATTCCTATAAGGGTCTAAGCTTTAAAACAAGGATCTGACCTAATTGGTCTGGACCTGGCTCTTTGATTGGTTTGTTTATTTACTTATCTATTTGTTTTTTTTATATATATACATTTGTCTTTTTATTTTAAATTTATGAAACTAATCATGTGTATTTGTATAGGCATGAAAAAATCTGTGTGATAAATTGGAGCTAAGCCAATAGGATCTTTCTGTGTGTAGACGAAGAAGATTGAGTCTAAACATCAGATGTGAATAATTATTGAAGTAATTGTCGTAATTGATTCCTCATCGATAGTGAATAAATAGCACTAGTAGAATGTGATTTGAATATTGTTCCATACCTTGAGAAAGGGCGTGAGAGGAGGGCAATAACCCGAAACCGTTGGTAAATATGGAGCAAGACCATTGTCTTGTTATGGACTTTGTTTGATTTACATGATCTTTTTCATTTCAATGGTTTTTATTAAGGTTTTCAGGTAAGTAAACATTGTACAAGAAGTAATGTTAAGACTTATACAAGTAACATAGTGTGTAAGTATTGACACAAAGGAGATGGTAGGTTATGCATACAATCCGTTAGTAAGGAAGTTTTATAGATTTGTATCTATACATGCTTATGCCTGCTAGAGGGGTTATATGCTAGAAGCGGTAATGCCTTCTTTTTGTTGGTTGGAGTCATCCTTCTCCTCCCATCACCCCCATTGGGAACTAGCTGCAATGGGAGGAGGGGGGGCTCCCCATCGGTAGTTTCCATTCGGGCATCTAATCTTAACACAATCATAGAGACCTAGTGATACTTGAGATAGAGTTGTTGCTGCAAATTCATCAGGTTTCCACGTAACATGTTTATGTGGGTAACAGTTCGTTAAGTATGCATTGCATCTGTATTACAAGGAAATGTTACCTTTAGTCATATTGCATTGTCTTTAGGCACTTAGATAAGATAGAACGGAGAAAGAAAGAAAAAAGAAGGAGAAAAAGGAGAGGCTGGGTCAGGAGGTAGGGAGAAGCAGATGGGGGAGGGGGAGCGCCAGTTATATCCTAAAGTTTTGTTCATTTGGAGAATCCAGTGCAGAGCCTGTAGTTAACCTTCCTTGGAGTGGTTTAGATCCATGGGTTGATTATGTCAGAATTAGACTTGGAAGGAGCGGGAGGTCCATGAGTTCCATTTATAGGTGAAACTTTCCAGTTGGTGGTTCGCTATAGCAAAGGAGCGTTCAAGGGAGGTGTAGTCATTAATTATTTTTATTGTGGAGGTTACAGTAGGAGGTGTAGGTTGTTTCCATAGTTGTGAGATAGATAGTCTTGCCCCTATGAATATATGTGTCAGTATAGTTCTGTGTTTTGGGGGCCAAGAAGTTAGGCCAATTCCGAAGAGAGCCAGTTTGGGATCCGGTTTCACTTGGGTCTCTGTAATGGAAGATACCAGCTGAAAAAGTGATTCCCAATAATGCATTATTTTAGGGCAATTCCACCAAATGTGTGGGGAGGTTCCTGTGTGTCCACAGTTCCGCCAGCACTGCGAGGGGTAGTTGGGGTAGATAGCTGCAAGCTTGTCTGGCATTAAGTACCAATTATGCAGGAGTTTCTGCGAGGCTTCCCAGTGAGAGAGGCATTTGGAGTGTGTAAGTGGGGATCTGGAGGCTGAGTTCCAAAGAGATATGTCTGCCTGGAAGTGAAGGTTTTTTTCCCAGTATTCCATTGTTTGTAGCTTTGTTGGTCTAGAATAGTTTGTCAGGATGTAGTAGAATGGGGAGATACCAAGGTGGGAAGTTGGTGGCGAATCCAGTAGTTGAAGGATTTTTGTGCGTGTGTCGTCGTTGGGGCTCATTTTGATACTTTGTAGTGCGTGGTGTATCTGTAGGTACTTGTAGAAGTCTGCTGCTTTCAGGGAGAACTTTTTGCAAAGGTCTTGGTAACTCTGTAGAGAATTGTCCTTGTATAGGTCCGCAATTTTGTTTATTCCTGCAGCCTCCCATTGTTGCAAGCAGATGTGTGGAATTACGACTTCCAGGGATCTGAGCGGTAGTTTTCGTAGAGTCTGAGTTGAGGTACCATTAGCACCCTTAGTGAGGGAAGTCCAAGTTTTAATTGTAGATCTTATGGAGTCCATATAGTGCGGTTTGCTTGGTTGAGAGATCCAGAGGGCTCCAAGCAGATGTTGCGGATCAGAGTTTAGAGCTGCGGCCTCAATTTGGGACCAGGGGGTCCTCCATGAAGGGGACCACCAAGCCCTTGATTGGGCTAGTATAGATGCTTTGTAGTACACTGGTACATTAGGGGCCCCATTCCAGCCAGTTTTGTTGATGCGCATAGTATGTTTCTTTTCAGACGGGGTTTTTTATAGTTCCATATACATTTTTGAAGTATGGATTGTAGGTGTTTCAGCTGTATTTGAGAGTACAGCAGTGGTAAGGTTCGGAAGAGGTACAAGATGTGTGGGAGCAGAAACATTTTAGAAAGAGAAATTCGGCCCGCCCACGAGGCAACTCCAGATTTTAGCTTGTTACAAAGTTTATTGAGAGTCGTGGTCAAATTTGTATAATTTAGGTTGCGTATGTTGGAAGTTGGGGTGGTGAGTTGTATCCCCAGATCTGTGAGTGTGTCATTTGGGGCCCATTGGAAGGGGACTGTTCTCGTAATGTGATGCTTGGAGACGAAGGATATGCCTATAGGGATCATATGGGATTTTGTGTGGTTACGTTTATATAGAGAGATAGCTCCGAATTGTTCTAGTAATGTGCAGAGTGGTGTCAAAGATTTTTAGGGTTGTGTCAGCAGCAGGAGGATGTCATCTGCATAGAGTCCAATTTTATGTTGGGATCCATTTATGGTCAGGCCCGATATGGCAAGATTCCTTCTTATGTGTTCCGCGAGGGGTTCCATTATTAAAGAAAAGATGATAGGGGAAAGTGGGCATCCCTGTCTTGTGCCATTGGTTATTGGGAGGGGTGAAGACAGGGATCCCATCGTCCATATCTTGGCAGAGGGGTTGGAATAGAGCGTTGTGATTGAGGAAAGGATACGGCCTGAGAAACCATATTTTTCTAGTGTTGCTTGCATGTAGGACCAGTGAATTCGATCAAAAGCCTTCTCGGCATCTAAGGACAATAGAATTGCTGGGATATTATGGTGTTCTGCCCATTGCATCAGATTTAAAAAACGTCTTGTGCCATCTGCAGTTTGCCTGCCATAAACGAATCCCACTTGATCTGGGTGGACCAGCTGGGGTGTGATTTTGGCTAATCTATTTGATAAAAGTTTAGCGTAGATTTTCGTGTCCGTATTTAATAGTGATATTGGTCGGAAGTTAGATGGAGTATCAGTAGATTTTCCCGGTTTGGGTATAGTAACTATGGTAGATTCAAGGAATTCCGGGGGGCATTGGCCAGTGTCTGCAATGTGGTTTAGGGCTTTGAGTAGGAAAGGTGTTAAGTAATTGGAGAAGAGTTTGTAGTAATCATTTGAGAAGCCGTCCGGGCCCGGCGATTTATGAAGAGGCAGGGATGATATCACGTTGCCAATTTCTTGTTCCGTGAAAGGGGACGATAGGGATCGTTTCTGTTCAGTAGTGAGTGTAGGCAGGTTGATTTTATCTAAAAATTGGGCTATGTCTTCACTCCGAGGGTGTGGGGCTGGATCTGAGTCCTTAAGATTGTATTGTTTCATATAGTAGTTGCGGAATTGCTCTGCTATCTCCGCAGGGTTGGAGATTCTTGTTTTGTTTTGTCCAATGAGGAACGGGATTCTGGAGGAGTGCATTTTATTTTTGTATTGCCGGGCCAAGTATGCCCCAGGTTTGTTACCTGATGTATATGAGGTTAGTTTGAGGCGCCTAATGTAGAAGTCATAACGTTCTTGTAGGGTCCTACAGAGTTGGGAGCGGAGGGAGTGAAGTTCCTCGGACACCTTAGGGTCGAATTTTAATTTGTTTTGTGCTTCTAATTTTCTAATGCTCTCTGTGAGGGAAGTGATGTGTTGTGTACGTCTCTTTTTCTCTTGTGCTGAGAATTTTATCAGTATACACCTGAGAACAGCTTTGTGGGTGTTCCACAGTAGAACGGGGTCTATTTCTGGTGAGGTGTTAGTGTCGAAGAAGAATTTTAGTTCTTCTTCGAGTTGTGGTTTGTATCTTGGGTTGCTAAGGAGTGATGGGTTGAGTCTCCAAGGGGGTCTTGACTTATGGTAATTTGAAAGGGCAAGTTCAATTGTGCATGGTGCATGGTCTGACCACGTGATTACTCCTATTGTGGAGTTCAAGATTTTTTGTAGAGTGTGTTTGTCCGTAAGAAAGAGATCTATTCTGGAGTATACCTCGTGAACAGGCGAGAAGAAAGTGTAGTCCCTCTCGCTTCCATGTGCACAGCGCCACACATCATATAAATCCTCATCTGTTAAAAAGGACGAGAGTAAGGCTGATTTTTTGCGGGATGGATTTGTGGAGTCCAAAGGGTCAAGGGTTTCATTGAAATCTCCGCAGAGAATAAGGGGGGAGTTCTTATATTCCTGAATTTTTTTTGAGAGTGTTTCATAGAATTTGGGGGATGCTTTGTTTGGGGCATATAGGTTTACAATGGTTAGTTTGCTGTTATTAAAACAGGCGGAGAGAATGAGGAATCTGCCGTTAGGGTCGGATTCCAACTTCTCCACTTGGATAGCTATGGAATTTCTGACTGCTATCATGACTCCTCTTTTTTTGGAGTCTGCGCTTGCAGTAAATATCTGCGAGAATTGTGGGTGCGTACATTTAGGGGGGTTGCTGCGGTTAAAGTGGGTTTCTTGAATGCACAATAGATCACATTTAGATGCGAGGGCTTCCTTCCATAGGAGAGAACGTTTATATGGACTGTTCGGTCCCTTGACATTAAGTGAAAAGATTTTTAGGGCCATTTGGGGTTGTATGTCGGGTTATGAGTAGTAAGGCTGTGCACATGGGGCCAGGGGAGTCCGGCTCTCTTCAACATGTTGTCTACAATGTCATAAAAAGCATAGGATAAAGCATAGAAATTGTGTTTAATACTTTTGGTAGGGTTGGCGCTGCCCCTCCCAGGAAGGTGAGGGAGAGAAGGGGGAAGGAGAAAGAGTGGGAGATAGGCAGTAAGAAGAAGGAATGTGAATATCGCGTACATGGTGCGCTTCCTTGTGGAGGGGAGAGTAACAGTACCCTGCGCATGGCAGGGAAGATAACCTGGGAAGTAACAGGTGCACAAAAAAATAACTGGGCCGCTAACACAGGGGGCCAACAGGTAGTTCAGTTAGTAAGGTTGGAATGCTCAGCCTGACACATGGGTTGTTCATTTGTTTTTTGCATTGCGCCACCTTTTTGGTGGTGGTAATGAGTTAATTTCGTTCCCTATTTCGTTGAATTATTAACCCCTAAATTGGGAGGTGGTCGTCTCCCCGGAGGGTCGACGAGGTTAGGTTCGATGGATGTTTTTCTGACCGCGTTACGTTTTTTGTTTACTTGTTGGGTACACAGTCCGACTCGTAAGGTTGGAATGATTGACTTGATGGACAACCGGGGGACACAATCGCCGGGTCAATAAAAAAACACGTGGACAATGAAGGGTCCAATAGAAGGGACGGTACGCGTCCCATGACAATGAGAGGGGAGGTGTTCCTTCGCGTGGTACATGCGCTATAAGTGTAAGGAAGAAGA
>BLSH010054610.1:762779-802957 GCA_018402905.1 Glandirana rugosa | reverse complement strand
GACACAATCCCACAAATCGCCGTAGGTGTACGCCGGCGCTGGATCTCGCTTTGATGGCGGCGCGCACTCTCCCACTGGCCAGCGGGGGAGCAAATTAGCAGGTCCGCCAGCCACCCGCGATTGTTCCCCAGTGACAGAACGGGGATCTGCCTGTGTAAACAAGGCAGATCTCCGTTCTGACAGGCGAGATCACACAGATCCTACCTTTCTGCTATGCAAGAAGACGGATCTGTGTGTTTCCCCAGTCACACAGTCCCTCCATACAGTTAGAACACACAAACAGGGAACACATTTAACCCCTTGATCGGCCCTAGTGTTAACCCCTTCCCTGCCAGTGTCATTAGTACAATAACCGTGCATATTTTTAGCACTGATTACTGTAGTAATGCCACTGGTTCCCAAAAAGGTGTCATAAATGTCCGTTAGGTGTCCGATCTGTCTGCCGCAATGTCGCAGTCCCGCTTAAAATCGCTGATTCCCGCCACTACTAGTAAAAAAAAAAAATAAATAAATAAATAAAAATGCCATAAATCTATTACCTATTTGTAGACACTATAACTTTTGCGCAAACCAATCAATATACGCTTATTGTGATTTTGTTTACCAAAAATATGTAGAGGAATACATATCGGCCTAAACTGATGAAGAAATTTATTTTCTTTACATTTTTTGGGGGGGGAATTTATTATAGCAAAAAGTAAAAAAATATTTTTTTTCAAAATTATCGCTCTTTTTTTGTTTATAGCGCAAAAAATAAAAACCATCAAAAGAAAGCTCTATTTGTGGGAAAAAAAGGAGATAGATTTTGTTTGGGTACAACGTCGCACAACCGCGCAATTGTCAGTTAAAGTGGTGAAGTGCCGTATTGGGAAACATATCCTGGTCAAGAAGGGGGTAAACCCTTCAGGTCCTTAAGTGGTTAAAGTGATAATCTGTAAAGGTGACCTAACATTGAACCCCCCTCCTCACTCTCCTGGTGGATGGCACTAGACGCCAACTGGATAACGCTAACCAATTAGAATCTGTCTGGTCCATCCTTGCAGCTCTGGACAGACAGGATAGAAAGTTGCGGGGATATCAAATCCCCAGACCGGTGGAACGGCTGCCCTAACAGCTCAGGATTGCGGGAAGTAAGTACAATAGGGACCGGTGGATAACATATGTAATATATTATGTATACCGATGCAGAATAATTGGGACTTAGGTAACCTTTATAGATTTTCTCTAAAGGCCAACTAACCCTTTAACCACTTGAGCCCCGAAAGGATTTCCCTCCTTAATGATCACAGCACTTTTTGCGATTCGACACTGCGTCGCTTTAACTGACAATTGTGCGGTCGTGCAATGCTGTACCCAAACAAAATGGTCACCCCCCCCCCCCCCCACAAATAGAGCTTTCTTCTGATGGTATTTGATCACCTCTGCGTTTTTTATTTTTTGCACTATAAACAAGGAGCCACAATTTTGAAGAAAAAAAAATTTTTTTTAAACTTTTTGCTATAATACATATAAAAAAAATATAAAAAAAACTGATTTATTCGTCAGTTTAGGCCGATATGTATCCTTCTACACATTTTTGCTAAATAAATTTGCAATAAGCATTTATTGATTGGTTTGTGCAAAATTTATCGTGTCTACAAACTATGGGAATAGATTTATGGCATTTTTATTATTATTCTTTTTTTACTAGTAATGGCAGCTATTTTTATCATGACTGTGATATTGCGACGGACATATCGGACACTTTTGACACTTTTTTGGGACCACTGACATTTATACAGCGATCAGAGCTACAAATAGCCACTGATTACTGTATAAATGACACTGGCAGGGAAGGGGTTAACACAAAGGGGCGATAGGGAACAGTAGATCTCTGTCATGTCCCCTGACAGAATGGGGAATTGCCGTGTTTACATCGGCGGTTCCCCGTTCTGCTTCTGTATTAGGCAATCGCAGGTCGCCAGCGGACAATCAGTCCGCCCCGACCCGTGGGCACACTCACACAGTGTGCGGCGGGCACGAGAGCACACTGCTGGCGGCACACACCTGCCCTCAACTGCGGCTGCGCAAACCGCCGTAAATATACAGCGATTCATGCAGGGATTCCAACCTGCCGCAGTAAATGTACATGAGCCGGTCAGGAATCGGTTAGAGGAAGACTGCCTGTGTGTAGTCAAAGAGTTCCAAGTGATTGTAATAGAAATACAAATACATGTATCTGACAAGTCTAAAGCCCAGTACACATTCAACAGAAGCTGGTCTACAGCCTATGGTCTGCAGCCGCCCGTGACCTGTCATTATAGTGAATGGGGACGGTGGCTGCACCTAGACGCTCACAGCAGCAGCAAGAAATCAGAAGATTCTGGCTGCTGCAATTCACACTGACCTAAATCGCCAGTGTGAATGTGACCTAAAACCTTCATTCCTAGGTCTATGTCTTATCTGTTAGCCAGATCTTATTAATTGGTCATAGCTGTCCATGGGCCTTTTTATTTGTGAGCTGACCAATGCTCTCTTAAGTTTTATGCCATGGATTTGCTGTACACAGCCCTCTTGCATTAAAACATTTTGCTCCTTTGCTAGAAGAAAGAATTACATAACTGCTGAAAAAAGATATTCATTTTCATTTTTCCCATGTGGCATGGGATAGTAAACAGCAAGAATATAGCTCTTTGAAGTTAGGGATGTGCGAATCTGCCTGGGTTTGTAAATCCTTATTGAAATTTGCAAATATTGTGGCAAACGTCATTGAAGCCTGAGGGGTAAGAAAGTGGGCGACTCTTGTTATTCAATTCTGGGCTAATAATCAAGCTATTGTTAAGGCTAGGAAAGCTGGGGATGGGAAACATCTACCAATGGCAAAATAAGAAAAAAAAAACATAAATTAAATAAAAAGTAACCCTCATTACTCAGATCTTTCCCTAACAGCTACACTGAATATCTGCAGTCCACCTTTTTAAAGAAAAAGGAATTAAGTTATCCATCCCTTCAAATTATTGTCTCTTGTGACAAAGCTGATTTGGAGCAAAGGCGATGCACTGCATTATAGGTTGTTCCTTAAGCACTTGCCGACCGCCCGCCGTGGCTTGACGGTGGCAAAGTGGTTCGTTATTGCGAAACACCGTCACCTGACAGCGGCCGCGATAACGAGTATTGTGAGCGTGTGCACCACTGGAGGCACGTTCGCGTGCTCACTGTGTCCCAGGGAGGCCAAGGAGCGGGTAGGGCGGACTCGATCTCCGCCGGCTACCCGCGATGGCTCGCCCACAGTGACACAACGGAGGTCCGTGTATGTAAACACTGATCTCAGGTCTGACAGAGGGGCAAGGGATGTGATCACAGGCTTCCTGTATATGGAAGCCGTGATCACTCCCCTCCCCCTGCCAGCCCAGCTCCCATACAGTTAGAACACACTGAGGGAACACAGTTAACCCTTAGAGCGCCCCCTCCAGGTTAACCCCTTCACTGCCAATGGCATTTACACAGTAATCAGTGCATTTTCATAGCACTGATCGCTGTATAAATGCCAATGGTTCCAAAATGGTCCGAAATGTCTGCCGCAATATCGCAGTACCGCTAAAAATTGCAGATCGCCACTATTACTGGTAAAATATAAAAACAATTAAAACCTCATAAATAAATTGTCATTATTCGTAAACACGGAGACTTTTGCGCAAACCAATCAATAAAGGCAGATTGCAATTTTTTTTACCAAAAATGTGAGGAAGAATATAAATAGGCCAAAACCGTTAAAAAAAAATGTTTTTTTATATATTTTTTTGGATTTGTATTTTAGCAAAAAGTAAGAAATATTGCCACTCTTTTTTTGTTTATAGCGGTGATCAGAAATGACGCAGAGGTGATTAAATACCACCAAAAGAAAGCTCTATTTGTGGGAAAAAAGGATGCAAATTTTGTTTGGGTACAACGTCGCACGACCGTGCAATTGTCAGTTAAAGCAACGCAGTGCCGAATTGCAAAAAGCGCTGTGGTCTTAAACTGGGAAATCCTTCCGGGGCTGAAGTGGTTAAAGTGGTTGTAAACCCTTACATATACCCAATAAAGTGACTAGGCTCAGGTAATACACTGAGATGAAACAAATCCTCCTACATAAGTTGCACCTGTTTATCTGCAGCCATCTCTTTTCTACATATTATTATTATACAGGATTTATATAGCGCCGACAGTTTGCGCAGTGCTTTACAACATTAGTGCAGACAGTTCAATTACAATACAATTCAATTCAATACAGGAGGAATAAGAGGGCCCTGCTCGTTAGAGCTTACAATCTAGGAGGGAGGGTCAAGTGATATGAGAGGGTATTAACTGTAGGGGATGAGCTGATGGAGAAAATAAAAAGTGTAGTTGTTAGGTGGAGGCAGGATAGGCTTCTCTGAAGAGAAAAGTTTTCAGCGAACGCCTAAACGTGGATAGATTTGGAGACAGTCTGATAGATTGGGGTAGGGAATTCCAGAGGATGGGAGAGGCTCGGGAGAAGTCCTGGAGGTGAATATCTTTACATACATATCTTTAAAGTCCAGAATTTACACAGCTTTTCTAAGCTTTCCGAGGAAGGGGCTGACATCTGCTGGTGCACACTGCAGAGCTCAGATAGGAGAGCCGAGTGTAATCTGAGATCTGAGTGGAGGGAAAAGACACACTCCCCTCTACATAATCTTTTAGGGAAACATACACAGCTGAGGCTATCAATTACAGGCTGTGCTATGGGGTCCCCTCTGCTGCCCCTCTCCATCCCACAAATCATACTCAATGCTTTGGATTGACACACCGTCGAAGGGTGTTCAGTTTTCACATCAGAGGTTTACAACCACTTTAATTCTGGCCACAGACCTGCAATGTCTTTCAGCCAAAAATTGCAAGTTGTGATGCTGCGTTCACACTGTTTCGGTGTGGTAAAGCATGCATGTTAACAAGTAGTCACACATTAATATGCGTTGTGTTGTTAGCCAATTAATTTTGAATAGGCTGCATATGCACCCCATTGCAAGCAAAACCGCACCAGGAATGTAACAGATTGTAATGCACAGTGGTGCATTGCAGCGTGATCTAGCACAAGTGCATCACTTTTGTGCGTGGGGTGCCATTCGAAATGACTGAAAGCGCTGCGCACCAACGCTTGTAATGTGCGGTACTGTTGAAGTACAGTGCAATAGTGTGAACTGACTCTTTCAGTAAGCCCACAACTTCTGTCACATTTGCATTTGATTGAATGCTCAATCTGTAAATATGGGGAAAAAATATTAAGACATATGAAATAAAAAAAAGCTGTTCTACTGATTGCTATCATTACATGTATAAACCCATACAATGTAACATCTTGTGCAACAATGGCCCAGCTGTACAGAGGTGTTACCACTACGTGAAGCACAAAATAAAATGTGAAAGAATTATAAACCCTGCGCTATCTAAATGAAAAGCCACCCCAATAAACTAATGCAACAGCTGGATAAAATAAAACACCCCCTATTTTTCTGTCATCTAATAAAAATGTGTCCCACCACTACCTCTCCAAACTCTCATAAAATGCATCTATAATAAAATACAATATTTTTGGTGAATACACATGCAAAATAATGTGATCAAAAAAGAAGAAAATCAAAAGTATCAAGCAGTGAAGTCCAAATAGTAAATTAGTCTATATCTCTTTCTTCAATCCCCACAATTCCTCCACTGTGATGCTTTCCCAAATGGGTCAAAATGGTCAGGATATTCAAATACAAAATGGGGAAAACAAATGAATAAGAGATAGTGGGCTAGACTTCCTGATAAATTTTAGCTAAGGGAGTTCCCCCTAGGGACGTTTAGGCAGCATCCAAAACTAAATCAAAAGTTATCTTGCATTAAAAAAACTTTTATTTGTATCAGTTTCATAAATTATAATGTATTGGTTTGATAAAAAAATATATAATATATTATATAAACTCTGGTCGCATAGCAAATTGCGTGCTCAAGTTTCACAAAGCGATAAAAACACATTAAAAATTGATTCATGATTGGAATAATATACAATACAAATGTCAGCCATTAGGATGCCCCAACGCGTTTCGACCTTATGTTGTATCGTGGTCTTCTTCAGGGAGTGTTTGGCTTTTTCTAAGAAACATATATTAATTATTTACACAATTCAGCATGTCCGTATTACAATGTCTATACATTTATATGGATTGTTGTAATTTATATATTTACCGCTCAATAGTGCACTTAAAGAATCAAACGCTTTTGACCAGAGAGGTTATCAGTGGCTAAGGAATCCCCAACAACTGTCCCCGTCTTCCCCAGGGGTAGGACTGGGATCCCAAGGGCTTGTAGGGAGTCACAAACTTGACACCTCCGGAAGAGGAGAGAAGCGGCACACCCACGATGCATTCTAAATATTAAAATTCATTGAGTGAAATTGTACATGCAGTATTGCACCAATGCAGAGAAGATAACCGAAGGTGCCAGGGCTGCCTACTTTTAGATAACAATATTGTCTTTCTTAATAGTGTCTTTTGGTTTTTAATAATTAGATTAATTGCAGTGAAAGGAGGGTTTTCCTTATAAAGCAAAAATGCATATGTGGTGACGTGATTGTGAAGAGGTGAGTGTGTTAGAATCGCATATACTACTTATTGTGAAGTTATTGTTATTGTCTACTTTATTATAAATGTTAGTACTTTAAATTATAAAAAAAGGAGAACAAGGATAAGTGTGTGTGAGTGAAACAAATGTGATGCTTGTGAAGTGAGTTGGCCATATACTAAATTATAGATTTGATAGTGGTGCCTACATAATGGAATAATCGTGAGTACAGGGGCTGGGTAGTGATATCAGTGTAAACACAGCTGGTTGGGAGTGATGAGTGGACAATGTGAAAGCTAGTGTGTGGCAAAAAACAAGCTAGAGTATATATATTATGTGAATAAAATATAGCAAATTTCAATGTGAAACAGAGCTTGTACCTCTAGGGAAAAAATTGTCACCCGTGATGGACAAGGTTATTGAAACACCCAGTGTGTTCAATAAATGGATGTACTAGTGTGTCTATAAATCAGAACGCATTGAAGTATGAATATTAATACTAGAAAGAATTTTCCTCTCCTGGCCATATTTTTTGGCTTGTCTAATGGCGGCTCTGGCATCTCGTTCATCCATACTTACATTGTAATCAAGATGTGTTCCACATGTGCCGCATTGGAGCTTGAAGGCTCACTAAGCACATGCTATTGTGTGCCCATTCTATGGGGTCATCACAGGTGCTGCCACTTATCTCTCCTTGGAGACGTATTGACCGCCATGTGCGGCCTCTGCGTGACTCCCCCGGCGTCCCGGAAGGCCGAAACCCCGAGCAAGCCCGTCACCTCCGCCGCAAAAGCTTGATGTCATGGCGCTGCACACACGCACGCACTCAGGGCGGTATGCCGCGCGTGCGTGGTGTGCTGCTGACATCCGGAGGTGATCGCGGGACGCCACCGACACATAGCTCCCTCCAATGGTCGCATGGATTACGACCTGGTTGAAGCATATGAAAGGGGAGAATTGTGCATCGCATACTAGCACATTATGAAATACTTACTTTACAACAAAGTCTTCCAGCGCCCCACTGTCACCACTGAGAGGCTCTGGCTGTTTGCCCGGAGCCGTGATGACCTCACTCCCGCGCATGCATGTGGGAGCTCTCAGTTCCGGCACAAAGCTCTGAAGCTCTGGCAAGGTATGCCGGACCTTCAGAGCGCATATGCTGGTGATGTCACCGGCTGCACCCAGGATGAATATCTCCTAAATGTTGCTCGTTTAGGAGATATTCATTTTACCTACAGGTATGCCTTATTATAGATATTAACCACTTCAATACAGGGCACTTTCCCCCCTTCCTGCCCAAGCCATTTTCAGGTTTCATCGCTGTCACATTTTAAATGACAATTGCGCGGTCATGCAACACTGTACCCAAACAAAATTTTCATCATTTTGTTCCCACAAGTAGATCTTTCTTTTGGTGGTATTTGATCACACATTTTGTAAATAAGTACGTTTTCTCCTTCACTGATGGGCACTGATGAGGTGGCACTGACGGGCAGTGATAAGGCGGCACCGATGAGGGGGCACTCATGAGGTGGCACTGATGATGAGACACTAATATGCAGCACTGATGGCCACTGATAGGCCGCTCTGATGGGCACTCATATTTGGCACTGATGGGTACTGATAGGTGACACTGATGGGCACTTATAGGTGGCACTGATGGGCACTTATGGGTGGCACTAATGGGGATTGATAGGCAGCACTGATGGACATTGATAGGTGGCACTTATAGGCACTAATGGATGGGCACTGATAGATGGCTCTGATAGGCAGCACTGATGAGGAGGCACTGTCAAGCATTACTGATGGGCACTGATTGGCATCTCTAATGGGCACTGATTGGCACCTCTAATGGCCTCAGATTGGCAACCCTGGTGGTCATGGGTGGGCATACCTGGTGGTCCTGGGTGGGCATCCCTGGTGGGTACGGGTGGGCATCCTGGGGGGGGGGCTGCACTCATAATCAATGCAGACCTCCTGTCAGGAGAGCAGCTGGTCGGCTCTCCTCTACTCATGTCTGTCAGTGCGAGTAGAGGAAATATGGCTTTTCCTGATTACTCTGTGTCAGAGGCTCTTTACCGAGAACAGTGGTGTGATGTGTCAGACTGACACACCACACCAACCATTGCCGTGCTGTGCACCCCCGTAGGTGCGCGATCGCGCCTTATCCTGCTTCACATCATAAGACGTCCAGTTAGTATAACTTAACCACTTTGCGTACGTCATTCTGTTATATGATGGGCGGGAAGTGGTTAAAAATCACAAAGCGTGCTTTAGTACCACTTTAAGATGTGTTTTTATTACCCTTGCCCCAACCGCACCCCCTTTAGCTGCAGTGGTGGTTGGTGGGTGTAGCACCTGCCATGCATGATCCATTCAAGTGAAAGAGGCCGCTCTGCAAGTGGCTTGCAACCTTGTGCAGTACAGCAAACAAGGGGTTAAAGCAGGCAGCATTGTGTTGATTTTCTCACCACCTGCTTTAATCCCTTGGACCC
Organism: Glandirana rugosa; assembly: GCA_018402905.1. NCBI lineage: Eukaryota > Metazoa > Chordata > Amphibia > Anura > Ranidae > Glandirana > Glandirana rugosa. The sequence continues at coordinate 793,880 of BLSH010054610.1, read as the reverse complement.
CGCAGAAGCATGGAGTTGCAGGGCACTTGCAGATTGGCCCTATTTACTTGAATGGGTCGCGAATAACAGGCGGTAGTACCCACCAAAAGCAACAGGGGGCTTAATTTCTGCTGCTGAATGGCTACAGTACACCTTTGTCTGCTGCCTCAGCAGCTAAAGGGGGTAGGGATTGAGGGTGGTAAAAGTGGGACTCAACCGCAGGGTTTTACCACCCTCCAACTTTACGTATGAATGAGCCCTAAGGGTGCCTCTGCCGAATGCAACTAAGGGCTCATTCACAAATGCAGCACACACTGCTGCTCCTCTGAAAAGTGATCTAAATGTGTTTGACGGGTGGTGAGAAGGCGATATGTTGCCTCCTCATCACCTGATTTAAACCCATGATTGCTGTGCAATGCATACGATTGTGACACAGTACTACGGCAATCAGAGGTTTAAATCAGGTGTGAGGAGGTGACACTGTGCCCGGTTATCTTTGACTTCTCCCTTATTGTTCAGGTAGATCTACACCTTTTTAAGGTAAACTACCCCTGGTCTAATATAATAGTGATTGGTAATATGGTGGTCTGATATAAAAGTGATTGGTAATATGGTGGTGTGATATAATAGTGATTGGTAATATGGTGGTCTGATATAATAGTGATTGGTAATATGGTGGTCTGATATATTAGTGATTGGTAACATGGTGGTGTGATATAATAGTGATTGGTAATATGGTGGTCTGATATAATAGTGATTGGCAATATGGTGGTCTGATCTAATAGTGATTGGTAATATGGTGGTCTGATATAATAGTGATTGGCAATATGGTGGTCTGATCTAATAGTGATTGGTAATATGGTGGTCTGATATAATAGTGATTTTGTGGATACAATACACTTTTGAGGAATTATTGGTTTACATAAATATACTACACTATGAGACAATTTCCTTTTTTTAACACCAGTCATGGAGTGATATTGTATGACAAATAAATCAGAAGAAGGTGAAAGTGTGAACATCTGGGATTCCTGGTGACATTCCCCAGAGTATTTTCATTTGTGACCAGAAAGTGCGGTTATGGCTCAGTGAGTCATTTATTTCTGGTGAGCCTTTATATAGAGCAGTCTTTCTCAAACTTTTTAACACTGGGGAACCCTGGAAATAATTCTCCGATCTCGAGAACCCCTGCTAAAAATTAAAAATCTACAACTCATGATACATTAGTGTGATGGTCAATGGGAATAATGCTCCTTACACTTGTGGTCATTGGGAAGAATTAACCCCTTACAGATAGCTAAAATGATCAATGATGTCATTGAGAACTTACCTGAAAGGCAGAAATTTCTCATTGCTCAAGGAACCCCTAGCAACCTCTGGAGGAACCCTGGTTGAGAAACCCTGATCTAAAATATATCATGAGATTCTGAGTGTTAATATCTTGTCTTATAAGTATAATATTCTAGAGACCTATCTAGTTATTTATAATGTCCTTCTGGCTGAACGAAAAAAAAAAAAGAAAATCATCTATCGCCAGCAAAAGAGCAAAAGAGAAAAAATAGCAGAGAAGAAAACAGGAATGAAATCGACAACAACACAAAATCTGTACATTTCCAGTTCCCCAGAGTCATCTCATTTACATTTGTGCTGTCGTACCTTACTCCCCCTCAACCCAATCTCCTAGCTCTGTCATGGAAATTTAATTAAGTCTTGTCTTATACAGAATTTCAGCAAGCAGCAAACTTCACACTTTTAACCCCTTCAGATCCGCGCTATAGCCGATAGACGGCTACAGCAAGGATCTCGATTGCCGGGTGATTGTCCATGGATGTCCGCCCTTGTGCACGCTACATTACATACTTTGTACTTTTTTAGAGCAGTGTTTCCCTAACCTATTTACAGTCAATGCACCCTTAAAAATTATGCACAATCTCAAGGCATCAAAAAGTGTAGCTGTTGACTATCAATAATCGGACACTCACCTGTCCCTCACTCCAGGAATGCGGCTGCCCGCAGCCTCGTTCCTCTCCCCTTTCTCCGTGTGGCGCCGGCATAGCAAGTGTGGACGCCCAGCTTTGGCTTCAAAGCCGGGTGCGCACTGCGCATGTGCGAGCCGCGCTGCGTGCTGTGAATGGCTGACGTATCTTCTGGGACCTGTGAAGTGTGCCAGAAGATCGCCAAGAGGGAAGGGGGACAGATGAACTTTCTTCCGGTTCTGCGGCGCCAGGAGAAGAAGTGGGGCTGGATATTTGTAAAACACAGGTATCTGCCCCCCCCCCCCAAACAAAATGACATGCCAATTGTAGCATGTCAGGGGGTCACCTTCACTTAAAGCGGAAGTTCCACTTTTGGGTGGAACTCCTCTTTAAGCTGGCCATACACCATGCAATTTTCATATTCAATTTTCTTTCTTTACCTTCAACTATGTAGTGCAAGTGCCTGCCTGAATGCTTACAAATTGAAAGTGTTTAAGTTTGACCTCCTATTATATGGTTTTAGTAAATCCAAAGGAAAGTTGTACAAGAATATTGTATAATGTATGGTCAGCCTTAAGCCTCGTATACACGGTTCGATGGTCGTACAACCGTACAGACCAAATCATATGTTGGCTGTTGTATCTCGTGTACTGACGTGCACTAAGCGATCGTACAACCAAGCTGAACGTAGTGACGTGTTACGAACGTATAAAGAGGAAGTTCAGGTGAATGTAATTTGTGAATTAGGAACGTAGGTTTACACGACCGAACACTTCCGGTAGTTCCTGACTTCTGAGCATGCGTGTTTTTGCACATACATCTTGTAGGACCAACTTCTCTGTACACACGATACAATGGTCGTACGACTGCTTGTTGTACAACCAAAGTTTTTTAGTTTGCTCATCCAACTTCTGTTGTATGACCGTCGTGTGTCGGCTGTTCTAATCGCGCGTACTAACGGTCGGATGGTCATACAACAAGCGGTCGTACGACTGTTTTCATACGACCATCGCACCGTGCATACAAGGCTTTAAGCCCCATACACACGGTGCAATGGTTGTACAACAACGGTTGTACAACCAGCTTGTTGTACAATCATCCCACCATTAGTACACGCGATTAGAACAGCCGACGTTCGACGGTCGTACAACAGAAGTTGGATGAGCAGACTAGAAAACTTTGGTTGTACAACAAGTGGTCATATGACCATTGTATCGTGTGTACAGAGAAGTTGGTCCAACAAAGCTGTATGTGCAAAACACGCATGCACAGAAGTCCGTTCCTAATTCATAAATCACATGCACCTGCACTTCCTCTTTGTACGCTCATAACACGTCACTACGTTCAGCTTGGTCGTACGATCGCTTAGTGCATGTCAGTACACGACATACAACACCCAAAATAGGATTTGGGCCATTCGGTCGTACGACCGTCGCACCGTGTGTACGGGGCTTTAGGCTGGCCATACATTATACAATTTTCTTCTTTAGTTTTCCATTAGATTTACCAAAACCTTAAAATATGAGGTAAATTCTAAACACTTTCGATTTGTGTGCAATCAGCAAGGCCCTTTTACTACATAGTTGAAGGTAAATCTAAAGGAAATTGAATAAGAAAATTGTACAATATATGGCCAGCTTAATAGGGGTTGATTTACTAAAACTGGAGAGTGCAAAATCTGGTGCAGCTGTGCATGCTAGCCAATCGGCTTCTAACTTCAGCTTGTTCAATTAAGCTTTAACAAAAAAAAACCTGGAAGCTGTTTTTATACAGAGCTGCTTCAGATTTTAGTAAACCAACCACATCATTTTACTTAACAAGGAGGCTGGGTTCACACTATCCGACAAAAAAACGGTACGACTTTGACCCTATGTAGGACCGTAAATCGCACAGCAGTGTAGGATCAAAAGTCGGACCGTTTGTCTGTGAACAGGGATCCGACTTTGATCCCGACAATGCCAGGCACTTTGTGCTCTGGGGATTTTGAAGGGGAACTGCGCCCCCCACCCCAAAGCACCTTGTCCCCATGTTGATGAGGACAAGAGCCTCTTCCCAACAACCCTGGCCGTTGGTTGTCGGGGTCTGCGGGCGGGGACTTATCGGAATCTGTAAGCCCCCTTTAACAAGGGGCCCCCCAGATGCCAGCCCCCCCACCCTATGTAAATGAGTATGGGGTACATCGTACCTCTACCCATTTACCTGGAAAGAAATATGTACACAAAAAACCACACAGCTTTTTAAAATATTTTATTAAATCTGCTCCGGTGGTCTTCTCCCCTCTCTGGCTCTTCTTTCTTCGGCTCTTTTGTGGGGTCTTTCATCTTCTGAGGGGTCTTCTTTCTTCTCCTTCTCTGCGGCGTCTTCTGCTCTTTTGCCGGTCTTCTCCGCTGTCCTCTTCCCTCTCTTCTTCTTCTTCTTCCCATGTTGACACGACGAGATCTCCTTCACGAATGCCCTCTCCGCTCTGTGTTGTGCCTTATATTGGCATGCGGTGTGGCCACCAGATGACATCACCCGGAGGCCCCGCCCCACATGATGTCACAGCTCCACCCCCAGGATGTGACCTCATATGGGGCTCTCATTGTTTTTGTGACGTAATGCGACTTGTGCTCTTCATGTCGGTCCGAGAATCGGACTAGTGTGAACCCAGCCTGAAAGTGGTAGTAAACCCTCCTATCATTTTCAGCCAAGGAAGCTGCCATCTTGGCCTCTGTTTAATCTACAACTGCCATGATGGTGCACATGTGATCAGCTATGACACCAGCCATTGGATGGTTTGACAGTTTGGTTTAGTGCACAACCAATGGGAGTGATACATTTCCGGCACGTGCCGGAAATGTAACTCGTTTTTAAACTGTTAAATGGATGGGTTTACTACCACTTTAACAACAGTGCTTATTCATTGCAAAGACAGGACTCACTGATCGATAGATATATACCATGAACAATTATAGCCCAGATGAAAAAAAAAAAAAGGGGGGGGGGAGGGGGGAGAGAAAAACCATTCAATCACTGAGTAACCTATCAGCAACCAATGTAGCCCCACACATGGTGCAAACCATGAACACTAATGACGAATGAGTATAAAATGTGGCTGAAAAAAGAGGGACTACATGGGAAACCGATGTACAAGTCAAAAGACCAACAGACAAATATATAATGCAAAAAAGACAAAGAAAAACATAAATTAGTATGAACTTAACAAGTAAAATCATTAACCAGATACAATGTAACAGCAGCGGATGACAGAAAGGAAAAACACACCACATATGTAAACAAATGAATGGATAAAACATTAAACACACATAGAGAAATTGCACCAAATCCCATGAAAAAGTGCTCTATACCAAATGTTTTATCCATCATACAGTAAAGAACCATAAATTACTTAATATATTAAAAGCACAAATAACCCACACAAATTAATACTAATGCTATGTGTATGGAAGGTCAGCCAGTGAAAGGAAAAGATCCGTTCAGCAGGTAATCAAAATAATAGTATAAAACCTGTATATATATATATATATATATATATATATATATATATATATATATATATATATATATGTATATATAGTCTGCAGGAACGGACCATACACTGGGGCAGTCAAAAGATCGCAACTAGAAAATTTGTTGGCCGACTGCAGGCTATGCATAAAGACAGCTAGAACGTCCTTGCCCGTACCATCAAAAAATATATAAATGAGGGAAAGAACAGGTGCCCTAAACAGAGGGAAAGGAGCATGGCAAAGGGAATAAAAGGTGAAAAATGCGTAATGAATAATGTCATATATGGACCCCCTACATAAAGGGAAACCTTAGTGGCAGGATTAAAAGATATAAAAAGAAAAAAAAGGGAAACTTGTGTGTGTGTTTATGTGTTTATATCAATAGTAAATCTTATAACCCTGTATGTTGTGATCGTTAAGGTGCCCATCTAATAGCTTTGTGAAACTATTGATGCTCCCTGCTGATACCACTGCTTGTGGAAGAGAATTCCACATCCTTTCTGCTCTGACAGTAAAGAACCCTCTACGCAGTTTAAAGCGAAGTTCCACCCACTTAAAAGTCAGCAGCTACAAAAAGTGTAGCTGCTGACTTTTTAATAATCAGACACTTACTTGTCCCACAATCCAGCGATGCGGCCGCCCAACGCCTCGCTCCTCTTCCCCTCCCCTCCGCAGCGCTGGCTTCCCAGCCAGGCGCGCGCTGCGCATGCTCAGGCCACATTGCGCGTTGTGAATGGCCGGGTAATCTTCTGGGACCCATGACATGTCCCAGAAGATTGCAGGGAGGGAGGGGGGAGAGGTGAACTTCCTTCCGGCGCCATGGCGCCAGGCGAGGAAGTGGGAGCTTGGTACCTATGAAAACTAGGTACCTGCCCCCCCCCCCCAAAAAAAAATGACATGCCAATTGTAGCATGTCAGGGGTTCACCTGCACCCAAAGCGGAAGTTCCACTTTTGGGTGGAACTCCGCTTTAAAGTTAAGCCGCTTCTCTTCCAATATCAGTGAATGGCCACGTGTCTTTTTAAACTCTCTTTCACTGAAAAGTGTTTTTCCTATGCTAAGGTCACCAGTACTTTATTTGTACATCGCTATCAATACCATATTGTTTATTTTTACAAATCTAATATGACTTTAGACAGTGGTGCTTCTCTTTTCCCTCAGTTTCTCTCCCTCGTTCAGCTAATGTAACCCCAGTGCTTACGGAGAGGGGCAGGGGTAAACAAGGATGCTGTACAGGCGCATGATGTCCTCTTTATCAACCAATGATGCTATTGATTGTTAGGACACAATGGCTGGCCCAAGCAGTGCCCAAGATTGTAATGCTGCACAATAAAAACTTGTCTTTGTCTAACGAAAAAAGGTAGGCTTGATACTGTACAAATGCTGGCTTCTTGACAATTTTTATGAATCTTACCAAGGCACCTTGGAAGAGTCCAGATGGCACCCCAGGATGCCAAGGCACCCTGGTTGAAACAGGCTGCTTTAGAGCATCACTAAGCTTATTCAGCAAAGCAGCCAAAATTCTCCTTTTCTCGATATTGACTAGTACGTCATGACCATTTGTTCCTTGCAGTGAATTACTACACTTTGTTACCTAATTAGAGAAATGTATAATTACAGATCCTCAAAACCAAAGCAGTCATTCAGGCTAAGGCTACTACACACATTATTCAGTTTAATGAAGTAATATGAAGTGTAAGAAGGAAGGTTCTAAACAGTTCAGAAAATGTCAAACTATCTATCCTTATCTATCTAAACACAGCCCTGATCATGATACAGCTTGTCCTTTTGTACCAATACTCCCCATGTATGCTAAGTAAATCCTGTGTTTGTAACTCCACAGACAGCACTCAAAACTCCAGTCTGGATCCAGAAGGAGCTGTGGCCTGCTGTGTAGAATCCAGTTCATTGCAATCCCCTGAGGTTCAGACAGACCAAAAACAGAAACCTGTTGAAGAGTTCCCAGGAGGTGAGCCATTGCAAGGTGCCCCAACACTTCCTCCGGAGAGAGATCCTGACATCAGTACAAATCACGGTAAGTGGTTCTCTCAATACCATATGTAGCAGTACCCCCGTAGAGGCTCCTGACTGTTGTGGTTCACCTGCTCAACCACTCACACTTTTCCACACATCCAGAGTCAGGAAGAACAGGCCGGTACTTGTGTTTTTGTTATTTTATTAGGGGATTTAATTTGGATGGGGTGTAGGAAATGATGGGATGCCCAGTGAATCAATGAGTTCTTGAACGGACTACATATACACACTCCAGTATATACTCTTTTCTCTTCCTCCAGCACAATCTTGCTCAAAGACAATGCCTCTTCCACCCTCCTGCACAACACTTCTGCAGCCTAGCTAGCACATGGTGAGACCTGCCTTTGGCTCTGGTCAGGCCTCAGTGAACCGCCCATTACAGGCAGGGACCGCGGGCCCCTCTTGTGTAGCAAAAATAGTGAAAAGTATGCTAGCTAGCCTTGGTGGACTACAGCTCCCAGTCAGTCCCTCTTCAAGCCCCGCCAGCCCTCCTGGCTGCAGCGACCCAACTCCACTGACCAATGACACCACAGCCCCTGCTGGCTCCGCACTCTTCTCAGACTGTCTCTCTCTTCCCAATCTGCTCCGGCATGCCTCTCCAACATCCCTGGGTGTGTGTCTCTCACTGACACTTGGTGGATCCCTCCTGTAGACTTGCCCGGCAGCACCACTCTGTAGCTTTCTCTCCTGCTCCTTGGTCAGGACTCCCCTTGAATGTGCTGAGGGGTCCCTTCCACTCCCGAGCCTCCAGAAGCAAGGTCACCCCTCCAGGCTGGGAGCTCCCTCAAGGGTCCCTGCAGCTAGTGCTCTATCTCTCAGTTCTTCCATCCAAACTCTCCTCCCTGGCTGTGTATTTAAAGGAGGCCTGCCCCCTGCCAATCCAAGTTGGGGACTGGTCAAGGCTCCCCAAACACCCCAGGCAGCTCCACCCCTCTTCCCCAGCCTTTCTTCTAGAATCCTCTAGAAGTAAAGGGGAGGTAACCGAGAAGTGTCACCACCTGTGAGTCACCAGCCACTCCCTAGGCCACTCTCCTGCCCAGGATCAAAACAAATAGGCCTAGCGCCTGCCTAAATTTACCTCTCCTACCATCCTATCTCCTCTAGCACCTACCTAAGGTAGAGGGTGCTGCACATATTATGGTTAATTTGGTTAAATATTCCTATTCCTTCTGTATTGAACTGTTTTGTAATTGTACTGTTTCCCTTCTTTATTGTAAAGCGCTGCGCAAACTGTTGGCGCTATATAAATCCTTTATTATAATAATAATAATAATGTCCAGTTATATGGTCTTTTAACGGGGCCCAAAATCCAAGTTTCAGTAGTACTTATGTCACCTGAATAAAACTAACGCCAACATTATTACTAAGGGAAATACACAGTTATCATAAAGAACCAAAATGCTACAGAGCATGCTTTCTCTTTACAGTCATTCTTTATATTGACATTTTAGCACCATGTGGCAAATGTACTGTTGCAACTTAACAGGTCAGTGTGACAGTACTTTAAATACTGAGGAACTTTTAGTTATCCAAAACCATAATGTAAGAAAGCCACCATGTACAACATACATGAGGCTTGATAAAGTTTAGCTACAGAATATTGCCATTGACCACTGTTCTTTACAACACAATAATTGAACACAGAGATATTAACCCTAAAGGTACTAGGAAAGTGAGGGAAAAATAGAAAGGGAAATGAAACAATAAAAAAGGGACAGAGAAAGAAAAGAAGAAAAGACACTTTAAAGGACCGGAAAGCCCCACTCGAAACAGGACCAAACCTATCTCCAATGGATTTATGGTACATTCACATATTGGGCCCAGGGATTCCTTCTCAAATCCCTTCTTGGTATCATTCATAGCATTGGCAATCTGTTCATGTACCTTACTCAACAAAATGTTTTGCTTAGCATGGCACAGAGACACTGTAGGCTTCTTCTATGATCTGACAATAGTGATATTGGCAACCAAGAGCATAAAGAACACTAATCGTTGCTGATTACGAGCAAAAGTTGTAATGGGATCGCAAAGTAATGCAATTTGTGGAGATGGGTGTACAGATGCCCCAGTGACTCTTCGTATCAAAACAAAAACCCCATTCAAAATAATATAATCCTAGGGCACTCCCACAAAATATAATAAATAGTAGTGAAATAACCACAGCATCTAAAACATAGAGGAGAGAAATTAGGATATAATTTTCAAAGATGATAAGAATGCTTTCTCTTTGAATGCCTACAGTAGTTTCTTCTTCCATTCTGTGCCAATTATGTGACTGTTGAAAAGCATTGGTCCCAATGGGGTTGATTTACTAAAACTGGAGAGTGCAAAATCTGGTGCAGCTGTGCATGGTAGCCAATCAGCTTCTAACTTCAGCTTGTTGAATTAAGCCTTGACAAACAGACGCAGATCTTATTGGTTTCTATGCAGAACTGCACCAGATTTTTCACTCTCCAGTTTTAGTAAATAAACACCATTGTGTCTGCCTAAGAGGAACAAAGTGTTCAAAACGAGCAACTCACTGGCTGTTTCTTGCTCAGACAGATCCACACACTCCAACCCCTCTCTCATTCATCTGAGACCACATGACCAATGCCATAAAATTACAATCCCAAAAAATTCCAGGATTCAAGGTGAAAGGTAAGTATTCATATGTCTTTTTAGCAGCCTTTCTTTTTAGTGTTAGATAATGTGGGGAAGTGTTAGAACCTCTGTTTGTTTTCTTGCCTTCGTTCTGTTTGAGGGAAGAATTCCCCTCACTTGTAACTTGTCTATCTCTATTCAGATAAAAAACAAAATCATATCAAACACTAGTGGATTGCAGGCTTATTCTTAAAGTGGTTGTAAAGGCTAAAGTTTTTTTTACCTTAATGCGTTCTCTGCATTGAGGTTTACCTTTCATTTTCAGCTCCATCCCAGATCCCCCCGTCCCCACAAATTCCTTAGCCAGATCTCAATCCAGTGCTGTGCCTGAGAGCATTAGCGCTGCTCTCTCTCCTCATAGGACTCAAAATCAACAGCAGGAGCCATCGGCTCCTGCTGCTGTCAATCAAATCTTGTAAGGAGGAGGCAGAGCTGAGCCACGCTGTGTTTGTCAATAGGGGCACACAGCCTGGCTCAGAATCAAGCCCGCACGAGTTCCCCCCATAGCAAGTGGCTTGCTATGGGGACACTTGAAAGGGAAGTAGAAAAGCCGAGAGCACCAGTGGGGGACACCAGAAGTGAAGGTTCAGGGCCACTCTGAGCAAAACCATTGCACAGAGCAAAAAACCTTTGCAATCACTTTAAGGATGTGGGTCCAACTGTTTTTTAAACCATTGTTCATAGGGCATATGGTCGGAACCACTTGTTTTGTCTGACCTTGGCTTTTATGTGAACATGTCAGAATAGAAATATGATTGCTGCGATTACTGACTTGTTGTGAGAGGTGCAGCCACCAGGGCTATTATACTCATTCTTGATAAAAGGGAGGCAAAACGAATGCGCTACCTTTTTGACTACTGAAAATATAAAGAAATAATCTACGCAAAAAGACCTGCTGTGTGTTTATCTGTTACTGCTGCCAAACTCCTAAGGTATCACAACCCTTCAAAACAGATAAGTAAAGTGGTAGTAGAGTGGCGCTGTAAACATATGCAGCAAATAAATCCGCAAACAAAAAGTATTACTTAAAAATTATTAAGGTACAATGTGTCAATATTCATCTGTATGTAAACAACACAGTGCAAAAAAGCAAATATTATGTAAAGTGCATCATGCCATCCTACGTGCACTGTGCATATAAATAAAGTGACTCAGTGCTTCATAACAAGGTGCAAATTATATAAATTCATAAAAAATGGTGCAACACTGCAAATCAAAAACGTGCAAAATTGCACATATATAGTCTCTTGAAATGTATTTCCCAATAAAAGGGATAGATGGTTCATAAATGTGGAGACTCTTCAAACTGATAGAGACACCCCTCTGTCTCGTTCCTCCTTGTTCAAGAGATATATATGCATGTCCTCGTATCTAATACAGAGCTGTGAGACCGGGGACACAGGGAATTGCTGTTACACGTGATTTTAAATGTAAGTTGCTACTATCTTTTAATAAATATTGTTTTGAGTACTACACCATGAGAGGTTGTTCCCATTTTATATTTCATACATGGAGGAATGGAATGTCTTAAATACCTTTGAGTCTATTGTATATGGAAATTGCCCCTGCGTTCCACCTAAGGGGCTGGAATATCCTGTTACCATTCCTGGTATCTATGGAGGATTGGAGGATTTATGTGGAGGACTGAAAGTGTATGATCATCTCCAAGTGTTTTATATATATTGAAAAGCGCATCCCCAAGGGGGATAGAGGGGAGCAGCCACCTGTATGCAGTGAAGGATTTTCCACAGCACAAACGCATATATTATCTCTTGAACAAGGAGGAACGAGACAGAGGGGTGTCTCTATCAGTTTGGAGAGTCTCCACATTTATGAACCATCTATCCCTTTTATTAGGAAATACAGGGTCAGGTCGGAGCATTCCTAGATGAACAGTTTCCTGACCCCCTTAGACTTTTATCTTTGGGGTCATCTGAAGGCAATTGTCTATGCTGTGAAGATACGAGATGTGCAGCACCTGAAACTACGGATACTGGAAGCCTGTGCTAGCATTTCTCCTGCGGTGTTGCTATCAGTGTGTGAAGAGTGGGAGAAGAGGGTTGCATTGACAATCCAACACAATGGGCAGCACATTGAACACATTTTATAAGTGGTCAGAAACTTGTAAATAACTCATGAAAGAATAAAGTTACGTTAAAACCAAGCACACCATTGTTTTTCCCAATAAGTCTGATGTGTCACATGACCCTCTTCCTATTGAAAAAACAAAAGTTGGATTCAAAATGGCCAACTTCAAAATGGCCACCATGGTCCCACCCATCTTGAAAAGTTTCCCCCCTCACATATACTAATGTGCCACAAACAGGAAGTTAATATCACCAACCATTCCCATTTTATTAAGGTGTATCCGTATAAATGGCCCACCCTGTACATTTCAAGAGACTATATATGTGCAATTTTGCACGTTTTTGATTTGCAGTGTTGCACCATTTTTTATGAATTTATATTTATAGATATAATTTGCACCTTGTTATGAGGCACTGAGTCACTTTATTTATATGCACAGTGCACGTAGGATGGCATGATGCACTTTACATAATATTTGCTTTTTTGCACTGTGTTGTTTACATACAGATGAATATTGACACATTGTACCTTAATAATTTTTAAGTAATACTTTTTGTTTGCGGATTTATTTGCATATACATTGCTGCATATGTTTACAGCGCCACTCTACTACCACTTTACTTATACTCATTCTTGCTATCTACCTGGTTAGACACTGTTTTGGAATAATAATACAACCAATGATGTCTAAAAGGTCTGAACCTCTATCCTGCATATATGTTCCAGTTCATTGACTTACTACTAAGTGGACACATCTCCAAAGTGAAAATAATGTTCTTGTATTCTTAGCACAGTCCTGAAGTGGTTAATGTATAATAAACAATTGATTATTAATAATAGTCCCAAAGGTTGTTTCCTCTTTCTGGGAGACAATCAGCAAATGTGAAAATAATGATCTTCTCATACAAAGGGAAGGCATGTGCAATGACCCATCACCATGTAGAAACACCATAAGGAATGTGTGATTACCAGAAGCATGTGACCCTTTATTACAGAGGGTCCAACACGCTTGTGAATGAGCCCCACACGTATCCACCATCCACTGGGTCATAGACACAGTGATGCATCCGCAAAGAATCAACCAGATTCAGATGGCATACAAGGAAGCACAGAAGGTCGCCAATAGTGTAGTTTCCGCAGACATCCAAATGATCATATAGCAATCCAACAGGCTAATGTAGATAAAAACAGTATTCAGCTGTGTCTGGAAAGTATCCTCACCCTACCGGTTTCGTTCTAGTGAACGTCTTCCCGGAGCAGAGGATACTTTCCAAACACCACTGAATACTGTTTTTATCTATTTATCTATCTATTTTACACAAATAGAGCTTTCTTTTGGTGGTATTTAATCACCACTGGGGTTTTTATTTTTTGCCCTATAATTAAAAAAAGACCAAAAATTTTGTAAAAAAAAATAGTTTCTTTTATAAAATTTTGCAAATTAGTAATTTTTCTTCATAAATTTTGGCCAAAATGTATACTGCTACATATCTTTGGTAAAAATAACCCAAAGTAGTGTATATTATTTGGACTTTGTGAAGGTTATAGAGTCCACAAGCTTTGGTGCCAATCACTGAAAATTGATCACACCTGATGTACTGACGGCCTATCTCATTTTTTGAGACACTTATGCCCCATACACACGTTCCAAAAATCGGAGGACAGATCGTCCATTTTTTTTTCATGCTAATCTCACTTTGAATCGGAAGAGTGTACTAAAGTCACAAAAATTCTTGTACGGCAGAATAAAAAATCTGAAGTGATGTCATGTGTTGTAGTGTATTTGTATTGTATTTTTGGACGACAACTGTACTGATTAAACAAAAATCGTACGATCTGGTATTGTAAGAGAAAATTTTTCGGATCAAATAATATCGGATGAACTGTCACGATCGGCTCTCGAAAGCTCTGTACTAACGATCCAATTATCGTACGATCACTTTGAAATCGGGGTTTTTCGTCCGATTTTCGGATCGTGTGTGCGGGCCATTGGGCCCCTTTCACACGGCCGTTCTGTGACTGCGGGGTCCGTTTTTGCTCAGCAGGGATCGATGCGCTGATCTCTGCTGGGCCGACGGATGACAGATCCATCTCCACTTACTGTACGGAGACGGATCTGTCAGAGTGCCGCTCTCATCCATGGGAAATCAGATGACAACTGACCGTCTGTTCGTTGTCATCCGCTCCGCTCAGCAGACGGATGGAAAAATAGGGTTTCCATCCGTCAGACTTTACGGAGCACGGATCGAATCGGAAAGTGGCAGATGTCAGCGGACATGTCGCCGCTGACATCCGACGCTCCATATAAGAGAATGGGGTGTCTGTTCAGGTCTGCCTGAAAAACGGACAGGCGGACCTGAACGGAACGCCCGTGTGAAAGGGGCCTAACAAGCCAGGAAAGTACAAATACCACCTAAATGATCCCTTTTTGGAAAGCAGACATTCCAAGGTATTTAGTAAGAGGCATGGCAAGTTTTTCACGTTGTAATTTTTCCCCACAATTCTTTGCAAAATTAAGATTTTTTTTTTTTACAAAATTGTCATATTAATGTGTCTCACATGGCATATGCATACCACAAATTACAAACCAAATTACATTCTGCTACTCCTCCTGAGTATGGTGATACCACATGTGTGAGACTTTTACACAGCCTGGCCACATACAGAGGCCCAACATGCAGGGAGCACCATCAGGCATTCTAGGGATATAAATTACACAATGATGTGTCACTGTATGGGGCACAGATGTGGCACTGCTGGGTACTGATATGGCATGGTTTAAGGCACTGATATGGCACCACTGGGCACTGATATGGCACAGATTGGGACACCGCTGGGCACTGATATGGCACCACTGGGCACTGATAGGGGCACTGCTGGCACTGATTGGGGCACTGCTGGGCACATATTGGGGTACTTCTGGGCACTGCTAGGCATTGATTTGGCACAGATTGGGGCACTTCTGGGCACAGATTGGGGCACTTCTGGGCACAAATTATGGGCACTTCTGGGCACTTTTTGGCACAATACCTTTTGCAGCTTCACGCTGCATCCTCTCCCTCCGCTGCTGACACGATCTGTGTGAGCAGCAGAGAGAACCGGACATGCCGCTGAATGTCACTGGCCCTTTACCGCGATCTGTGACCCGCCGGGTCCCGTGAACCCGGCGGGTGCGGAGAGCCCTGTGTGTGCGCCCCAGGGGGCGCGATTCTGGGAGGACGTTATTGTACACCCTCCCGGAATTAAGTGATCGTGCTGTAGCCGTCGTCTGGCTATGGCCCGGTCGTCAAGTGGTTAAAAAAAAAACATCTCCCCTCTATGTAATGGAGAAGAGAAGTTGTATGTAGTTCAAAGTGAGAGAGCAGCCTAGAGCAATTACAATGCTGTTCCACTATAGATATAGTGCAGTGACCATGTGTACAATAAGACAGAGAAAATGTGGAAGTGGCAGGATGACCAGGTGAAAGTAAATGAAAAAAAGCCAGAAAAAAATTAATCCAATGCAGCTACCACCTCTAAGGACTGATAAGCTGCAATATATTATATACATACACAAAGCGTGGGGGAGCACCCTTTGCTGGGGGAGTAAAGGATCAAATAAGTGAAACTGTTTCTCCTCTCCCCTAGACAAAATGAACAATTAAAGTATAACTAAAGGCAAAACTTTTTTTTAGTTTTGGATAGAGGGGAGAGGGATTGGAACACCCGTAAGTTTTTATTGCCTTCTGTGCCCCTATTAGGGAGTTTCCCCCTCTCTGTTTGTCCTGTTTACCATTATCCTTGAAAGTGAAAGTAAAAGAAAATCTCAAATTTTGGGTTGTCCCCAGAAAAGTAATAGAAGGGAAATTTTCCAATGGAGACACTAGTTCTGGTGACCTGGGGACCCCCAAGAGATTTGCTTAATTTGCAGGGATTTCCTCTCACTTCCTGTTTTGGCCATGGAACAGGAAGTGAAGGTAAATCTCCCCAATGGGACAAGGAGGGCAAAAATAAACCTTACCTTATTCTACCCAAAATGGAAAGAAAAAGGGATTTTATTAAAACCTACCGTAAAATCCATTTCTCTGAGTTCACTGACAGACGCAGCCCTTCATTGACAAGTGGGGTTATATGCACGTCCTACCAGGAGTTGACTAGGCAAATAAAAAGAAAGCAAGCTGGCCTCTCCCAGGGGGCCGTCCTCTCTCTCCCATATAACCCCCCTGCTCTGCTTAGCATATCAGTTCGTAACAAGCCGTAAAAACGCAACACAGAGGATTGGGTGCTGCGTCTGTCAGTGAACTCAGAGAAAAGGATTTTACGGTAAGTTTTAATAAAATCCCTTTTTCTCCTACATTCACTGACAGACGCAGCCCTTCATTGACAAGTGGGGATGTCCCAAAGCTGTATCAGTTAAGAGGGGTGGGTAAACAACAACAACTGTACCCAACAGAATCCTCTCAGGAGGCGCCAGCCGCGCCTACACTGCCGCCTGTAAAACTTTACTGCCAAAAGCAGCATCCGCAGATGCTGACACATCAACTTTGTAAAACTTAGTAAACGTGTGCACCGAGGCCCAAGTGACCGCCTTGCACACCTGTGACACCGAAGCCTGGTGTCTGAAAGCCCAGGAAGTGCTAACTGCCCTGGTGGAATGAGCCGTGACTGGAAAAGGGGGTACTTTGCCCCGAACAGTATACCCATGGGTCACGGTCTGTCTGATCCACCGGGAAACAGTAGCCGATGAAGCTGCCAGTCCTTTGCGCAGACCATCCGTCAGCACAAACAACGCATCAGACTTCCGAAAGGAGGGTGTAGTCGCCAAGTACACCCGCAAAGCCCTCACGACATCCAAGGAATGTAACTCAAATTCCTTGGGATGCGACGGGTGCGGACATAATGAGGGAAGAACAATATCTTCATTAATGTGAAAAAAAGAGACCACCTTCGGTAGAAACGAAGGAGAAGGAGAAAGACTAAGTAAGGAGACTTGCAGGACAACGCTGCCAAATCAGACACCCGCCTAGCGGATGTGATGGCCACCAAGAAAGCCACTTTCTGCGACAGCAATTGTAAGGGAATATCCCTGATCTTCTCATATGGCGGTTTCTGCAGCACAGAAAGCACCAAATTCAAATCCCACAGCGCCAAAGGCAACCGTACCTGAGGAGCCACATGGCACACACCTTGTACAGATGTACAAATCAACGAATGTGACGCCAAAGGCCGTTGAAATAGAATCGCCAAAGCCGAAATCTGACCCTTGAGAGTACTCAATGGCAATTTTTTATCCAGGCCCTGCTGCAAAAAAGCCAGGACCCTGGACACAACGTAAGAGCGAGGGTTCCAACGTCCTGCCCAGGGTTATCCAGTGGATGAGACACAGCACCCAATTGCTGGATCCTGGACTGGAGTGATCCATACCAGTGGAGATCTATGGATGAGTGAACGTGGATGGAGTTGGGGGCGTTGGTTTCTGGATATACTTTGCCTTATATCTACCAGAATCTGGTAAGCTCATACCCCTTATATCTTTGGAGGATTCATCTTTATTTCCCTATTAGCACTGTTTCCAGATTTGAAATATTGCCTAGTTGTGTATGCTGGTGCATTATTGGATATTCATTATTCACCATTTCTGCACATTTCCCTATGGGGATTTTGGACTTTTAATACTTTTCTGGCGCTGCCTTTTCTGCTATGTGATTTATACAAACTGATCTTTTTGTTGTGCGAGCTGCCAGTAGCCATTTTTCTTCATATTTCTGTTCGTTCAAACATATTTTTGGGTGAGCGCGGGATTCTCTGTATATTAACTGAGAAAATCTGCCTGCCAATTCTCTACACCGAGAATGTGAATGGCGGAGATTGCCGGCACGTGAAGTTCTGCCCATCGCAGAATGAGAGCTGCTTCCGCAGCCGCTGCCGAGCTCCTCACTCCGCCCTGATGGTTCACATACGCCACTGCTGTGGCGTTGTCTGACTGAACCCGAACTGGGAGGCCGCGCAACCTTACCATCCAGTGGGAGAGGCAGAGCCTGATCGCCCTCAGCTCCAGCACATTGATCGGAAGGCGAGATTCCTGAGCCGACCAATGGCCCTGAGCAGACAGCTGCCCCAGGACCCCCCCCCACCAGCCTGATAGGCTGGCGTCCGTCGTGACTATCGACCAATTCAGGGGGAGAAATTACTTCCCCAATGTCAGAGCCTGGGCCCGAAGCCACCTAGCAAATGATTCTCTAGTCTGATGATCCAATCTGATCAGCTGATCCAGGGACAGCGGAGACTTGTCCCACTGTGACAGAATCGCTCGCTGAAGGAGCCGAGTGTGACTCTGGGTGTAAGGTACCGCCTCGAAGGCTAAAACCATAAGCCCCAACACCCGCATACAGAACCGTAAGGAGGACCACCGGTGTGACAACAGGGTTTGCAGCGCTGCTTGCAGTGTCAGTAACTTGGCCGGAGGTAAGAACACCTTCGCCTGCTCCGTGTCCAGAATCACACCCAGGTATTCCAGACGACAGGGCGGTGTTACTGTTGACTTCTGCAGATTGATCAGCCAGCCGAAGTCCTTCTATGAGGCCATGGTGATAGCCACATTCTCCTCCAGAGCCGAAGCAGACTTCGCTCTCAGTAACAGACCGTCGAGTTATGCTACCACCGCAATGCCTCTCTGCCTCAGCAGCGCCAGCACCGGGGCCACCAGCTTGGTGAACACCCGAGGAGCCGAGGCCAGACTGAAGGGAAGTGCCACAAATTGGTAATGAAGATCTCCCACCGCAAAGCACAGAAAACGCTGGTGCCGGAGACAGATGGGAACGTGGAGATACGCGTCCCTGATATCCAGGGAAGCCATGACATCCCCTTGGCGCAGGGCGGCTACGACCGAACGGACAGATTCCATCCTGAATTTTCGCGCTTTCACAAAGTGGTTTAGTGGTTTAGGGAGTCTCAAGTTTGATGGGAACAACCTGTCTGGGGGTAGAGTGCTGAACTCTATCCTGTACCCGGAGGAGACCAGTTCCTGCACCCACTGGTCGGGAATGCGGGTAGTCCACCTGTCTGCAAACCCCAGAAGACGGCCCCCCACCCGAAAATTGGGTGGGGGCAACTCATCATGCGGAGGAGGACTTCTCCTCTGTCTTTTCACTCTTGCATTGCCAGGGTCATTTACGGCAGGCTTGCCGGGCCTCGACCCCTTGCCCGCTGCGCCAGGGGCACGAAAAAACCTCTGCTGACCCGAAGAAGCAGGACCCTGCTTGCGGCGGAACTCCCGCCGCCTGGGCTCCGGAAGAAAAGTACTCTTCCCTCCAGTGAAATCCTTGATGATTTCATCCAACTGCGCCCCAAAGAGCCGACCACCCTAAAAAGGAAGATCCGTAAGACCCTTCTTAGACGTGTGGTCACCCGACCACGAGCGTAACCAGAGTACCCGTCTGATTAAGACTGCAAAAACAGACATTTTAGACAACATGGGAAGCAGGTCCAGAGCTGCGTCACACAGGTACCGAAGACCCTGAAACAAATGGTCTGGTCTCTGCGACGCCTCAAGCGTCCTCCCGCAGTCCAAATCATTCTGCGGCTCCATCGTACAATTGGACAGAAATTGCGCCGCCATGGCTGATACCAGGGCCGGCCTCATGGCTGTCCCTGCCAGCAGGAAAAGTGCTTTTGACACCGCCTCCGTCCGCCTATCGGCTGGGTCCTCAAACAAGGGAGACCCCTCCAAAGGACTGGTCGTTGCCTTGTTCAGGCGAGCCACCGGAGGGTCCACTGCGGGGGATGCCCACTTCTTCACAAAACTATCCTCAAAAGGGTAGCGTATAGCGAAGCGTTTGGGTAGGGCGAAGGAATTCCGTGGACACTGCCATTCCTGATAGACCAGGTGGTCAAAAAATTGATCATAAGGATAAGCCTTAGGGGACCTGGGTGGCCTAGCAGACCCGCAAACGTATGCGGACTCCTGCAACTCCCCTGCTTGGTCCAGTCTCGAGGACGCACGGATATTAGTAATCAGTGCGGCCACCAGCGCCTTTTCGCGCGCAACCGAGGCCCCCTGGTCTTCTTCACTGTCCGAGGGATCCAGCTCACCCTCTGAGAGTTCCACGGGGGTCCCCGTGACCCCCGAAGCCACTTCCGGTTCAGACTCTTCCCCTGAGGAAAGAGGGGGAGGCGGACACTTTTTAGGGGCCCCCAGAGCCCTGCTCGGCCCCACCAGGGGAAGGAACTCCCCAAACACTGCTCTCAGCTGGTCTAGGGACACCAGGGTCTCTAGCGCAGGTTGCGCTGCCGCTGACTCCTCAGAAGGAACCGCAGGGTCATCCGCCATCGTACCACCGGACCTGACAGGCAGAAAAAATGCCCTGACACCCCCACAATGCAGCCCCACCGCCACCCCACAGAGCAACCAGGGAGACCCCAGGAGGACTGCACCCACTGCTACCAGCACCCCAGGGAGAGCCCAGCTATACTTGCTGTTTTTTGCCTCACAAGCGCTGTGTCCCAGTAGGAGTGCTTAGGGACCGCCAGTCATAGAGCCTGTGCCGCCTGTTTTCATCCACACTGTCCCAGGGTGAAAGAGGAAGCAAAACGGCAGTAGCACGTTTTTCTTTCCAGGGACATCCAACATGGCCGCTGAACGTTCACTAGAGGCCAAAGCCTGTGATACAGGCCGCGACTACGACAAAATGGCCGCCGCTCAGCACTAGAGGGAAAACCTCAGGAAAATGGCCGCGGCCACGGCAAAATGGCGGCGGTGCGGAAGCACGGGGTGCAGGGAGGGGGGTGTAGGAGGGGGTCACTCACCAGTCCGAAGGGCGTAGCGGGTAGCCACCCAGTTGCAGACCTTCCTTCCATGCCGGAGAGGGAAGCTGCAGGCCGCAGGCCCCTGGGCAGGAACCAGGTCCGGTCACCGGGCGCAAGTGGGGCTCACCCACTGGCCGCCCGCACGGAATGGGCACAATGCAGCGGGCCCCGCCAAGGCTAGGGCTAGCTCGCATTGGTCGGCCGTGCTGGGGAAAGTGCAGGATTCTAGCTATCCTCTATGCCCCAGCCGGCTTCTTGATAGCAGTCTTCATCAGATAGCTTGAAAAAAATAAAAAAGCCGTAGCAAAAAAGGTGAACCGCAGGTCCCATAAGGGAGCCAGGTCTAACTCCTTGCACTAGGCATAAAAAACTGATATGCTAAGCAGAGCAGGGGGGTTATATGGGAGAGAGAGGACGGCCCCCTGGGAGGGGTCAGCTTGCTTTCTTTCTATTTGCCTAGTCAACTCCTAGTAGGATGTGCATATAACCCCACTTGTCAAAGAAGGGCTGGATCTGTCAGTGAACGTAGGAGAAAAGGTTTTACCTATAGTTCTTCTTTAATCCTTGCAATGTGGGTGCAGAATCACTGCAAGGGATAATTTTAAATTTTCCAAGATTTGGACTTTAACTGTGTTGCTCTGATGGTGAAAATAAAGATTAATCTTGGAGCAAATGCTGCACCAGATTTCCTACCTGCCCCTGCATGTAGAAAGGCTTAGGTACCTGATCATGTGACCTTTGCTAAGGGGGAATATCAATTAATCTGACCCTCCCCTACAGCAGAAATCATACAATCCTAATCCAAAAAGTCGGGATGATGTGTAAAATCTACATAAAAACAGAATAATTTACAAATCTCATAAACCCATATTTTATTCGCAATAGAAAATAGAAAACGTATCAAATGTTAAAATTGAGAAGAAATTAAGGTCATTTTGAAATTGATGGCAGCAAAATGTCTTAAAAAAGTTGGGACAGGGCCATGTTTAAGGCTGGGTTCACACTATTGTGAACTGGATGCGGGGAATTGGAGATGGGTTCTCCGCATCCTATTCGCAATAGCAGGAGATATTGACCGGCTCTTTATGGATCACATATCTCCGCAGGGGGTCTGGTGGGATTTGCACAAAAATGCTGTGCATCTTTTGGTCCATGTCAGGTCCAAATTCAGCCCAAAATTCGGGCTGAAATCGGACCTGAAATGGTGAACCCAGACGCACCGGACCCCTGCTGTGCGCCGTGTGAACCCAGCCTAAAACTCTCTTCTTTTACCAACACTATGTATATGTCTGGGAATTGAGGAGACCAGTTGTTGGAGGTTTGGGAGAGGAATGTTGTCCCATTCTTGCCTGATATAGGTTTCTAACTGCTCAACAGTTCTGGGTCTTCTTTGTTGTATTTTTCGTTTCAAGGTGCTCCAGATATTTTCAATTGATAAAAGGTCTGAACTGCAGACAGAACAGTTAAGCACCCAAACTCTTCTATTATAATGCCATACTGTTATCATAGAGGCAGTATGGGGTTTAACATTGTCCTGCTGAAATATGCAAGGCCTTCCCTGAAATGGTGTTTTCTCCAGATAAGGAATTTCAGTACTTCTGTTACTCTTTATGTATAGTAGGATATTATGATAATTATATATGACAAGGGTTTCTTCCATTACAAAAATGCCCATAACACCCAGTCAGATGCTTCCCTTTATTTTCTAATCTGTATTAGAAAAATGAATACTTCTAATATAGTAAGCCTCTGTGTTTATGTTTTCTAATATTGATTTTCTTATCCTCTTAATGCTACAAAATATTATTTTCTTTATATCTGTGCTTTTCTAAAGGTGAGAGATTGGAAGAGATTTTAGCAGTCCCAGCAGAGACCTCATTAGCTGTAGAAGAGGCTTCCCAAGTCCAAGAACAGAGCTTCCCAGCCACAGAAGAAGCTCTGCCAGTGAAAGAAGAGCCCACCCCGCTGGCAGAAGACCTGGAGGGAACCGTAAAAGCAGTGCACATTGCTGACTTTGAGACGGTTTGTTTCAAAAAGATCACTCGCTGAATCATGGGCTGTGCATGTCTCTTCTTTCCATCCTCCCATCGTCTCTTCCTTCTTATGGCACATTAACATCCTGCATCTGCAACCTCCATATTGCTGAACTGCTACACTAATACACTACAGCTGTCTGTCTGCATGGCTGCTTTATACAATTTTGGAGGGGGGTGGTGAGTGACATTTGCTGATTCGCTATCAGTACTGTAATATAATTCTACATAGTACAAGTGGTTTTCCATTTTTTAGAAGCAAAAGGAATAAGAAAGTAGACAGCCCCTCTACCATTTCTTTTATCAGTATTGTATTGTGTTATGGGTATTATAAAGTGAACGGCAGACAGTACATAATTCCTGGATCTATTTATTTCTGTAGGACAGTCAGTCTGGTAGGAAGTGAGGGTCATTGGTCTTTAGAAAGAGTATACCTTCCTCTATCCCAAAATTGTCACATTAAAGGACTCAATGAAAATGGCTGTGTCTATGCAGCTGACAAATCAGCGCGGTGTTAATTTTACATTTGGGGCTCACCCTCAAGGAATTTGTAGGGGCACCCTCTGGGTTATCAGAGAATGGTTACTCACCCTCTTTTAAGATTGACTACTATTTTTCGAATCATGACCAGTTGCCATATCCTAGAATCAACAGCCACCAAAACACCTACAGTCATGGCCTAAAATATTGGCACCCCTTCATTTTTGTCAGATAATGCACTACTTCACCCAGAAAATTGTTGCAATTACAAATGTTTAGAAATTCTCATGTTTATTTCTTTTGTTTCTATTGGTATGACACAAAAAAAGTGGAGAAACAAAAATCCAAATCTGACACATTCCAGGCAAAACTCCAAAAATGGACTGGACAAAATTATTGGCACCTTCTCAAAATTGTAAGAAATATTTGCATTCCAAGTTTGTGATGCTCCTGTAATTTGTAATTAAACTCACCTGTATCATTTAACAGGTGCTGACAATATAGAAATCACACCAGCGACCAGTTAAAATGGTGAAAAATTGACTCAACCTTTCTGCTGTGTGTCTCTACGTAAGCACACAGAGCATGAAGAAGAGAAAGAGCAGCAAAGAATTGTCTGAGGATTTGAGAAAAATTGTGGAAAAGCATGGACAATCTCCAGGTTACAAGTCCATCTCCAGAGATTTTCCTGTGTCCACTGTGTGCAGCATTGTCAAGACGTTTACAGCCCATGGCACTGTAGCTAATCTCCTTGGACATTGATGAAAGAGAAAAATTGATCAAGCAGATTGCTATAACGTACCCGAGGAAGCTAAAATCCTTTTGGGAGAATGTGCTGTGGACAGACAAAACAAAATGTACAGCTTTTTGGTAAAGCCCATCATTCCACTGTTTTCAGAAAAAGCAAGGAGGCCTTTAAAGAAAAGAATACAGTCCCTACATTCAAACGTGATGGAGGTTCACTGATGTTATGGGGTTGCTTTGCTGCTTCAGGCACTGGATGTCTTGACTGTGTGCATGACATTAGGAAATCTGAAGACTACCAAAAAATTCTGGGGTGCAATGTAGGGCCCAGTGTCACAAAGTTGGGTCTCCGTCAGAGGTCATGGGTCTTACAGCAGGACAATGACCCAAAGCATAAGCCAAAAAGCACCCAGAAATGGTTTAAGACAAAGCTCTGGAGAATGCTGAACTGGCCAGCAATGGGTACAGCTCTAAATGCCATAGAGAACCTGTGGAGAGATCTCAAAACAGGAGTTGGGAAAGGAAGCCTTCCAATCTGAGAGACCTGGAGCAGTTGGCGAAAGAAGAGTGGTCTAAAATTCCAGTAGAGAGGTGTAAGAAACTCATTGATGGTTACAGGAAGCGATTTGACTTTTTTTTCTCCACAAACAAAAGAAATAAACATGAGAATGCCTAAACATTTGTAATTGCAACAATTTTCTGGGCGAAGTGGTGCACTATTTGACAGAAATGCAGGGCTGCCCATATTTTTGGTCATGACTGCAACAGTCGTGCAGAATTACATGGAAAGACAGCCACCTGTATGCCTACCATTCACACCCTTTGAACTGATACTCCACCACTACCCTTATAACTAGACTTATTACAATTTAAAAACCTTCACAGTCATAAAGTAATTTGCACCCTTCTAGAAGGACGACCACCTAAATACCCTTCCACACACTTTTCCTCCCAGAAAGGTGTCCAGTTGATCTGGCAGCCACCTGACATTGTATTTTTTCCTAGGAACAGAGCATATTAAGGACAGTGATATGATAATGGGTCAGTCACTCCTAGGACCAGAGTGCACTAAAACCAGCGACATAATAGGATAGTCTCTTCTAGGACCAACGTCTAATAATGATAATGACATGACAATGGGTTAGGCCCTCCTAGAACCAGAGTGTAATAATGGCAGTGGCATGAAAATGGGTTAGTGCCCCATTGGACCAAAGTAAAATAATAACAGTGACATGATAATGAGTCTGTCTCACCTAGGATCAGAGTGTAATAGTGGAAGTGACATGATAATGTTCCTCCTAGGACCAGAGTCATTAATGACAGTGATATGAGTGGTCAATCTCTGGACCAGATATTTACTTTAAATGATCCATCTTTTCTAGAACAGTGTTACATTAATAATAATATATTGATAATTTGGTCTTATTTGGGAGTAGTATATGATTATTAGTACATACCGTAGTTAAATAGTACAAAGTGTAATATTTCATGAAAATAGACTGTTCAGTAGTAAGTTCTAGGGGGGCGCATCTTCACCGGCCTCACGATTCGATTCAATTACGATTATCAGGCCAACGATTCGATTTGATTAGTCGCATCACGATTAGGATACAGGGGTGTCAGTGGGCGGTGTGGGGTGTCAGTGGGTGGGTGTGGGGTGTCAGTGGGTGGGTGTGGGATGTCTCATTTCTTCCTAATTGTCAGACCTGTCAATGAAACCCCAAATTACATTTTTAATTAGTACATTTGTCCAGTTATCCTTCATGCAGAGTTATGTAGCAACATACTGTGGTGTCTCTCTCGGCGCTCGTTACCGCTTCAGCCCACCGGCCGCCTTTCTACTCTCTTGTCTCCGGCAGATGTCAGCGGTGGATTCCTCAGTGGGCGGGGCTGAGGAATCCATGGCTGACGTCTGCCGGAGACGAGAAAGGAGAGAGGCGGGCGGCAGGCTGAGGCGGTAACGAGCGCTAAGAGAGACACAACAGTATGTTGCTACATAACTCTGCATGAAGGATAACCGGACAAATGTACTAATTAAAAATGTCATTTGGGGTTTCAATGACAGGTCTGACAATTAGGAAGACATCTGGGCGGTTCACACATAGGAGACTTGTCAGGCGACAAGTCGCCTCCACGCACTGCAATTGGAACTGTTCCAAGCCGGAGCGACTCAAGTCGCTCCGACTTAGAAAAAGGTTCCTGTACGACTTGGGGGGCGACTTGCATTGACTTCTATTACAGAAGTCATTTGCAAGTCCCGTTGTGCCAATGTCGCGCTGAGTCTCCCACATGTCGGATGACGTCACCCCCAATCGATTATGGGCAGCTGCTGCATCGATGCCGCATCGCGGACGACTGAATCGCAATGCATCGATTAATTTCAGCACCCCTAGTAAGTTCATCCAAAAAAATCTACCTAACCGCATGGTGTTTGGTTGGCTCTCCTGATGTTTTTATAAGCTACATATAGGGGAATATGTTCCTGTGTGCTGTGTGAAGGGGTGTGTCACTTCTGTCCAATCAGCTCTCAGAGCTCTCCTCTGCAAAGTGTAATTTCAGCTTTCTGCACCATTTTTTTCTGACATCTCAGATAAGCTGTATAAATTCTGAACTTTGAACGGATGTAGAGAGGAGAATACTGCAGATAAACAGGTATAACTTGTGTAGGAGGATTTCTTTCATCTCTCTGTATCACTGGAGGCCAGTCACTTTACTGGATATATGTAAGGGTTTACAACCACTTTAACTGCTTTGACCAAGCTGCACTATTAGGCTGAAGTCTCCATTATTCTGATGTGAAATCCAGTATGACTTTGACATTACTGTGCAGTATAAGGCGGAGCAAAAAATTGCCCCACACAAGAGCACTCTTCTACGGTGTACAAGTCATATAAGAAAGCAGGGTTTAATCTGCCTGGTTGACTAAAAATACAGGTACAGTGCTTTAATACTAAATATCATAAAAAGTTTATCACACCCCTCCTAATTATTAGGGCCCTTTCACACTTGTGCGACTTGTCCTACGACTTGGGAATGCAAAATCACACGACAACTCGTACTCATATAGCCAATTGGCCAGTAAGGGCTTCCGATGTATACTTCTATGTAAAGCTTCAAAGACATGCAACTGTCTATTTCTAGTTAATTGCTCAATTATCTGCCATTTTTATGAGACAGAACTGGTAAACTGTCAGGCCTCTTAATTCACTGGGATGTTCATGTAAACGTCAACAGGAATTTGGATGGAAGACAACACTCTTATACAGTATGGATGGATTGGATGGAAGACAACACTCTTATACAGTATTAAAATATTCATTGTGGCCGTGATAATGACTGTAAATAAATAATGCAGTATTTACATGACTGGAGCACGGTGCAGCATCGTTACATAACTCTTTTTAGTATGTTAGTCCATTGTAATACATTAGCCATTCCTCCATGTTAACCCTGCAAATAACTAATACTTTCTATTCCATATTAAAGTGGAAGAAAAACCTAAATATATATCTATTCTTAAAAATATCCCCCCCCCCTCCTCCTACTTAACCTTTATAAATAAGTACATCAGTACATACCTATTTTAATCCGCTCGGTTTGGTCACCTGATCCTACAACTCCAATTCCCCTGTGTCAGCGAGTGGCTGCTGCAGGGGAGAGGAGGATGCATAGACAACGGCTGGGCTATGGGAGCCTATGGGTGACATCATGGCTCCCAGAATTCAGAGCTGTTGTTGAGCACTCCCTTACACTGAGATGCAGGCGCAGATTATAAATTAGCAAGTATGCAGATCTTTTTTATACAGGTTAGGCAAGAGAGGTTGGGGAAGGGAACATTTTTAACTAGTTCAGCTCTTTAAACACACAACTTACATCCAAAGAGTGAACTGTTAATCACAAGCTGATGGCTGCTACTGCAACTGTTCTTGGGCTCCCAGTAAGACCACAGCCGCCCACTTCAGGATGGAGAGCAGCGTGATCTCACCTGTAAACAAAGAAACTGGAAACAACGATTTCGTCACTTCGGTTTCAGGTCCACAATTTCCTGGCCGTTACAACCAGGGGACACGCTGCTTGTTCCAAACAAACAGAAATCAGTGGATGGGAAAAGGAGAGGTTCGGGAGCTCATGGAAGGCATTACAAGAAGGTAGAAAAACACAGTGAGAAACAATATTATCAAAAATAGATTACAGGGCCATTAAGAAGAGGATATGTATGGATTATTTTTGGAGAGTAATGATATTGTTTAGTGTCACTTTAAATAGAAGATGCAGAAAGCAAAAGCATGCATGTTAGCATAATTACACATTAAAATTCCATCAAATTACAACATGTGTTTATTGTGCATTACAGTAATGTACAGCAACACCCTATATACAATATACAGTATCTCACAAAAATGAGTACACCCCTCACATTTTTGTAAATATTTTATTCTATCTTTTCATGTGACAACACTGAAGAAATTACACTTTGCTACAATGCAAAGTAGTGAGTGTACAGCTTGTATAACAGTGTAAATTTGCTGTTCCCTCAAAATAACTCAACACACTGCCATTAATGTCTAAACTGCTGGCAGCAAAAGTGAGTACACCCCTAAGTGAAAATGTCCAAATTGGGCCCAAAGTGTCAATATTTTGTGTGGCCACCATTATTTTACAGCAATGCCTTAGCCCTCTTGGGCATGGAGTTTACCAGAGCTTCACAGGTTGCCAATGGAGTCCTCTTCCACTCCTCCATGACGACATCACGGAGCTGGTGGATGTTAGAGACCTTGCGATTTTCAACGTTCCATTTGAGGATGCCCCACAGATGCTCAATAGGGTTTAGGCCTGGAGACATGCTTGGCCAGTCCATCACCTTTATCCTCATCTTCTTTATCAAGGCAGTGGTTGTCTTAGTTATCATGTTGGAATGCTGTCCTGCGGCCCAGTCTCTGAAGGGAGGGGATCAAGTATACAAGCTGTACACTCACTACTTTACATTGTAGCAAAGTGTCATTTCTTCAGTGTTGTCACATGAAAAGATACAATAAAATATTTACAAAAATGTGAGGGGTGTACTCATTTTTGTGAGATACTGTATGTGTGTTGCAGTGCATTCTCATTGTTAACTGTACATTATGTCACTTTCATGAGGCATCGACACTTCTCAGCCACCTCCATTGATTTCAATGGTAATGCTCTGTAACTGCACCTTAACAGCACCTAGAGCACTTATGGCTTGTTAGTGAAGCATTTATAAAGTATTATCTTTATAATTGGGGGAGAGGCAGTGCAGGTTCCTGTATCCCAGAATGCACTGAGAAATAATAGAGAAAATGCCTGCTATCACACCACAACCTAACCATGCCTCAAAGTGGATCATTTCCTTACATCACTTTCCCTTTAAACACTTCACACTAGAAAAGTAACACTTACACTGGCATTTATTGAAATTTCTTAAAGCATTTTCAATGCTTTATGAATACAACGAAAACACGCCATAAACCAATCATGACTGCTATAGGTGCATTAATGAGCATTGCTTTGTTCTTCATAACACGTAAGCCCTTACACACATATAAAATGTACTGCAGAATATCACAACTCACAGATGTAAATGCTCTGCGTGTTGTACTATATTTTTAGAGATTATACAGGACCCATTTTTTTGTGCTTTGAGGTGCTTTCACAGCCCTTGCATAGTGAATGGGATGTATAAAGGTAAATATTTTGCACTTACCCTAACAAAATAAATTAATTGTGTATAGGTGCTGCTACTTTGAATCTAAATACTCAATTCTACAAATAAATACATACAAGTGAGTAATCCTATATCTAACAGGAAAAAAAATTAAAAAATGAATTGAAAGAATTAATAAGTTGAAAAAATTAATGAGTATATAGTCCACATTTAATAATCAAAATAAATTGTCCAAAAGTGCTCTAGTATAGAGTTGTGATTATCCGCGAGGTTCTGCGGTGTATTCTTTCACAACATAGGGAAATTAAAGCCTCTTACCAGAAAAGGTAGATCCCAAGTTATAGGGATCGTACACGCCCGGTTGTTAATGAAACCAACTGCGATATTACACTCCTTCAGCTCCTACAGGAGACTCCCATTCTGTTGTATTGGTAACTTCACCAGAGGGTGGAATTGATCTTCCTATCAGCTCCACTGATAATCCCGTTGAATGCCCTCCAGCATATGAAGGTATTAAGAAGGGAGAAACTCCATAGTGCAGTATGTAAACAAGCGTTTTATTGAACAAACCTCATTGCACTTTACAAGGATAAACAAAAAAATTCCAGTCAAACCACAGTCACAAAACTCATCCTGCAGGCTGGTACGCGGGGACGTCACAGATTACAGGTCCACCCAACGCATTTTCCCCGTATGAGGCATTGACTGGGAACGTTGTGAAAGAATACCCCGCAGAACTTCACAGATAATCATGATTGTACATGAGAACACTTTTGGACAATTTATTTTGATTATTAAATGTGGACTATATACTCATTCATTTTTTCAATGTGTTAATTCTTTCAATTCATTTTTTATTTTTTTAGCTGATTAGACACTGCAGGGGCGCATGGTCGGACGTCCTACTCAAAACACTGACACCAAACTGACCTTAAAAAAACAAATAGGAACATTTCACGTTACTCCAAACAAGTTATTTTGCGAACAAATGTATGACGTGATACCTCAAAGAGGGAAGAATTATGGAAGTATACGACCTCCCGTAAGTTGCCCTAATAGTCACCTCGACTATCCTTCTAGTTAAGGTGGGAGACCACTTCAATGGTTATGTTGTCTTACCCTCAGAGGACATCCTCGACTTCCTCA
>BLSH010054610.1:724937-743110 GCA_018402905.1 Glandirana rugosa | reverse complement strand
AAAAAATACATAAAAACCCCAAAAATGAATTCTCATCCTCCGTAAACGCGACCACTTTTGCGCAAACCAATCAATAAACGCCGATTGCGATTTTTTTTATCGCAAATATGAGGAAGAATATAAATCGGCCAAAAACGGTGAAAAAAATGTTTTTTTATATTTTTTTTTTGGATTTGTATTCTAGCAAAAAGTAAGAAATTTGGGTTTTTTTGCAAAATTGTCGCTCTTCTTTTGTTTATAGCGGCGATCAGAAATGACGCAGAGGGGATCAAATACCACCAAAAGAAAGCTCTATTTGTGGGAAAAAAAGGACGCAAATTTCGTTTGGGTACAACGTCGCACGACCGCGCAATTGTCAGTTAAAGCGACGCAGCGCCGAATCGCAAAAAGGGCTCCGGTCCTAAAGCTGGAAATCCTTCCGGGGCTGAAGTGGTTAATTTGTTGTTGCCTCATATGCCTAGAATATGAGATTGTAATGCCATGGTTATTGTAATCTTTGGCAAAAAGGGTATTTTGCACAGGAAATGTAATCATTCTGCCATTTGTGTCCAGCTGGATATGCTGAAAAATTAATTTACAGTTGTGCACGGAGCAGCATACTGGCTCTATGTGAATATTCCATGGGCAACTATAGATTATTTTTTACAATTCTCTCCCAGCTTAAAGACTGTTTCCATCTGTGGTTTTGTAGGGTAAGGTGGGTTTGAACTTTAATACATTCATTCTAATGACAATAAAGAAAATATTGACAAATCCTTCTTTCCTTTTCTTTTCTATAGCAGAGTACGGAGATACCACAGTCATCCTGACCACCTTGAACACTTATCTTCAGCGGACGTTTCTCTTTATATGAGATGTCATACAACAAGATTGAACAACTTATCCTCCTTTTCGCTACAGTATTTATTAACTGCTTCAGATCTTCTGCTTGTCCATATGATTGGTGGTAATTCTAAGAGACGGGTTCTCTTGCTGTTTGGATCTGATACAACTGCATCTCTGCACTACAAATATTCTGTCCTTCCTTGCAAGAAAACAGCATCCATTAATACTAAAGACTACTTATCTTGGAAAAAAAAGCAGGCCTGTTTTGGGGAAGAGATTTGTTTTGTTAAAAGGGGAAGTCCATCCAAAATAGATATTTCAGTTTTTGTTGGATGCTGTCACATGAAATCACTCATTGGCTATATATATCTCTTGCTGACATTGATAGTGGGAATTGTACCCAGTTCTGGCATATGTCACTTGTATTCCAAGTAGGTGTCTTTGTCGCTACTAAAATGCTCATATATTTAAATGATACTTTTTTGATGAAGCTTGAGTAATGAGACTATGGGAGTGGGACACAAACTGGAAACAGCGCAAAAAAGGAAGGACATAAAAGGGGTCATGCCTTGGTAATACAATAGAGAGCACATTTTAGGACTGTCTGTGCCTCCTCCTCCTCCTCTATGGGTGTTGGTTGTGGTGAGACAGATACAATGGGGTTGATTTACTAAAGACAAAAACTGTGCACTTTGGAAGTTCAGTTGCACTCTGTAAGAGCAGTTTCTCCAGAGCTTAGTAAATGAGCAGAAGCTCTGCTGACTTCCCTCATCCAATCATGTGCAAGCAAAACATTTTTAAGTTTAATTTTTTTTTTCTTGCACATGGTTGGGTATTCTTTGCAAAATTAAGCTTTACATCATTTACTAAGCTTTGGAGCAAGTGCACTTGCAGAGTGCAACTGCACTTTGCAAAGTGCACTGTCTATTTGCCTTTAGTAAATCAACCCCAGTGATTACATCAGTGACCGAACACTCTTAGGAGTGCATCCATAAAAAAAAAATGACAGAGCTATTCAT
This sequence comes from Glandirana rugosa, assembly GCA_018402905.1. NCBI lineage: Eukaryota > Metazoa > Chordata > Amphibia > Anura > Ranidae > Glandirana > Glandirana rugosa. The sequence continues at coordinate 741,266 of BLSH010054610.1, read as the reverse complement.
ACTGTGAAACTGCTCGTATATTCGGTCTGTGCAAATTGGGCCAACACTGAATGCTATTTTCTCTCCAAGTTGAATGAATCGGGAAAATACTACATTATGGCTCATGATGGAGCTCATGACCATAGGTAATAAATACTTTTAATTCTATCTCGTAAGGTACTATCTGGTTGCACAATATCCTCTACATTTAAAAGATTCTTTGTAGTGCAAGGGCCCATCCTGGCTGGGTATAAATGAAATTGTGTGCTCTATAAGCCTTTACTACAGGGATATGCAATTAGCGGACCTCCAGCTGTTGCAAAACTACAAGTCCCATCATGCCTCTGCCTCTGGGTGTCAAGCTTGTGGCTGTCAGAGTCTTGCTATGCCTTATGGGACTTGTAGTTCTGCAACAGCTGGAGGTCCGCTAATTGCATATCCCTGCTTTACTACAAGGCTGCTAGCCTTACAAGGATTGATCTAATGATATAAAATAATTATATTGCCATCCTAATGGAAACAATCCTTTTTTTATTTAAATTAGCATTTTGATGGCTTTCCATCAATTTTGCAGTATAGAAGGGAAGGTGAAAGCAATCAGATGGGCTGAATAATTCCAGTAGTTTTCCAGGTGATCATGTGGTGTATGGAGCAATGAATCCCCTTTGATTTAAAAAAAACTTTTCTAATAATATGGATATGCATAGAGAAAGGTCCCAAACACAGCACACCTAGCAAAGCCTTTGCCAGCTTCATCCAAAGAAACGCCACAACGCGTTTCACAGTTCCAACAAGACTTAATCATGGAGGCCAGTTTTTGAATAATGTTTTGAATTGTGAACTGTATATTTTGCTATTTCTGTTGCATTAAATGATTGCTTTAATCACAGAGTTGATTAAAACGATCAGATTTAATGGTCAATTGCATAAAAAAATATATATATATCCATGTATGGTCAGCATGAAGGGGATTGTACAATCAGATTGTAACATGAGTTGATACCTTTAAACCCAAGCCTGAGAAACTCATAGACAGTATTAGAAATTCCTAATCCATATGCATTCTACAGTATTTACAGTATATACTATATTAATGTGCTGGTGTCCAAAAACAGCCTTGATGGGTAGATTTTAAGGGACAGTATCTAAAATATAGACATTTTGCACACAGCAATCAGTTTATTGCTGCACCTTTTTCCCATCTAAATCTCCCATCCCATTGGTATCCTGAATCTTTTAAGACTTGAGCCTTCCAATTCATGGCTGTCCTGGTACTTTAGGATCTGTTTACAGGACGGAGTACGATGGAATCAATTTAGCTTTTATTTGCATTGTGCGCTAAAAACTGACAGTTGGACATGACGCTATGGGCAAAAAGGATTTTTTTCCCCATTTAGCTCAAAGCTTTAACATGAAATCATGCTTTGTCCATGCAATGCAAACTGACAGGTTCACTTATTTTCCCTCCTATTCCCACCTTCGCTTTGAGAAAGTAGAAAGTAGAAAAAAGGAGCTTACACACAACAAAGGACTATGTCCTCATCCCATAGTCATGTGGCCTCCTTATAGGCCAATCAGGCACTCTGTGCTGCATTGCTGGAGGAAAGAAATAGTCACATGCTCTCCCCATAGGTACAGGATGTGCCGGATGTGCCTGGACACAACCTAATCACCCCATGCGCATTAGCATTATTGCTCTGTGTACCAGCAGGAAGATGGGAAAGATCTCCCTCTTACCGGCTCTGCCATAAGAGAAGTGTTTATGTGCCTCTTTCACTATCCTGGCTGGGAGATCAATGTGCCAGGGTAATATATACTGTATATAGACACATAAACATTCATGTAGATTTGAGCTTTAGGGTGCACACCTTAATGCAATAGGCTGCGTATATCTATGGCTGTCCCTACATGGAAGTATGCTCACCAAGGGGGTCTACAGAGCAGCAGGGGATAGGCTTAAAACTGAGTATTAATGGGGTCATTTGATTGAACCTAATAATTGCCATGCATGGCCAGAGTACAGCTTTACTTTAAAATTGATCAATTTTGATTTTGCCCTGAAAAATTAAGTCTGTCTTATTAATGGTGACATACGTGACCTATACATACGTAGTGAAGCTGTGAAATCAGACACACTGGCTGTTGTTTATAATCTTTTAAGCATCTCAGGTACCAGTGAGTGTTTAATTAGAGATATTGATAGGAATTTTACAGGTAAACTGCCTCCATGGACACAACTTACCCTCTAGTTTTTATCTTGTGAGTCTTTTGTAGCTATTTAAAGCTGAACTCCTGGCAGATATAAAACGCACAAATGAATGCAACTCTGTAATCATCAACATATTGTTAAATGTATTTTTTTTTAAATACAAGAATTATGTATACCCAAATTCGATTTTAGTATCAGCCTCTTGCAATCCCCTGTACAGCAGAGTTCAGAGAAGTGGAAGAGGAAGCAGCACAAGAAACCAGTCATGTGTGCTGTAGTGCAAGGTGCACGTTGATAGCAGGAGAGATTAGAGTGACAGAGAGATGAGCCACTTAGAGTTCTGCTTTTACTGTCCATTAGCAGGCTGGGGGAGGGATAAGACCTGTAAATGTTCCTTAAAGCGGAGTTCCACCCAGAAATTTTTTTATACATCATTCAAGTCCTTTGCCTATATAGACTTACCTTTGAAGGAAAAAAAAATTATACTCACCCTAAGTTGCTTGTTGCTAGGTGGCCTCAGTAATCTGCCCCATTAAGTCCTAGGCTCTTCTCCTCACTTCCTGCTTCCCCGTGCCTCCTGGGAGATGTGACTCATCATTTTCCAGGAGTCAGTGGGCTTCCCTGTACTGTAAAATCGTGTTATTTCCAGACAGGAAATTACATGTTTAAGGCGGACCGAGATCAAGGAGTGCATGATGGTTACCCACCATGCACTTCTTTCAGGAAGAGATGCCAGGAGACTACGGATGGGCTTCAGGTGCCCTCACCTACAATAGAAAAGTCCAGCAGTGAGAGAAACAAAATTGTGAGTAAAAAATACATGTAATTACTAGGCGGTCTAAAAGTAAGGAAACAAAAGGTTACATCTATTTAGTATTAAAAGAGTGGATGCCAAGAAAAAAAATTCTGTGTGGAACTCCGCTTTAACAGCAGGAGGGAATAATCAGGTCTTCTTCTCTGCCTTCTTCTCTGCCAGACAGGGCTGTGTTGTTGGGCAGTGCTGTGTCAATTCCAGTACTGGATGTACAGAAATGCAAATCCATCTGCAAGTAAACTAGCTCTCATGTATGTATGTATTTTATCTGTGTTTAGCTGTTTGCCTGGAGTTCCCCTTTAACTCAATAGCCAAACCCATATAGTTGCCATTTAGGGCTTTAATCTGAGCCGACAATAATTCAGTGTGTTTGGAGGCACCAATTAGGTCCTCCCTAGGCACACTGGAGCATTAAAGGGGGGTCACACAACAGAGGATCATGTGACAAGAGACTGCTGCCCTACCCAGATACAGTGTGAACAACCTGAATCATTTGGTTTCAGGAAATCATGTCAGACTCAAGTGGAGGTAAACTGATGGTATCACAGCAATATTTTCTGAATTGCATTAGTAATTGACTGCTAGATTTTACATGTTGCCCTTTATCATTATTATTTATTTTTAGACATGAAAAAAGTGTATATAGGACAATGCAGCAGTAGTTGATGAATGCTCAACCAAAGGAAAGTAGTAATATTGCACATACAGTATTATCCAATCAGGTGTTTTATTTTATTATGCCTACACTACAGATATGTCTGCATTCTTATTGGAAACCAATGAATAGCCTTGATACTTGATCCCTATTATTTATTGTGTGCATTCTCCAGAATTTTCTTATAACTAAAGATCTATACTCCACTACAGATATTGTTCCAAAAAGTTGCCTTTAGAAATAGATATCACTTTAAAGCGGACCTGCAGGTTTTGCTTATTGCATAATGACCCACAGAGAGAAAAAAACAGATATTAGGGAAGTACATTTTTAATTTTTTTTTTTTTAATGAAATAATAAACAGACCTTGCATTTTGGTGCAAAGTATGCTTTAAAGCCTAAATTTAGTCACAATAAAAAAAAAAATCAGCACAAGGGACATTACTTTCAATCAATGTGATGTGTCCCTTGTGCTTCTGGCTGGTTGCCTTAATTGAAATCTTCCATCCTTTGATCCTGCTTCTGAACTTCTGGTTTTCACATGAAAAGAGTGCAGTCTGGAGCCAGTTTGTTAGCTTGGAGAAGGAAGGGGTAAGGAGGAGAATGAGGGAGGAGTAAGAGAGTGCCTGGCCATCCTAGACTATGGGGCTGTGTGTTTCTATTGAAGCAACAACACTACTCCTTGCATACAAGAGTGGCTCCATAGGCTGCTGCAAGAGAAAGGAGCTGCCCTAAACAGGAAACCTAAGACGGTTGTGATCATGGCACCAGCTCAATGAGGAGCTTAAGTCAGCTGTGTGAAAATTAAAAGCAGCTTCAAATACTGTAGCTGCTGACTTTTAATAAACAGGCACTCACCTGTCCAAGGATCCATCGCTGTCCTCACCTGAGCCGGCTTCTTTTTTGGTCCTCATTCTCCAGCGCCAGCATGTTTTCTGCGGTCAGCTGGCTGTGACTCCTTAAAGTGGAGCTCCACCCAAAAGGGGAAGCTCTGCATTTCTGTGTCCCCCCCCCCCCTTCGGTGCCACATTTGGCACCTTTTGGGGGGAACGGGTACCTGGTTTTGACCCGGCCCCCCTCCTTCCCCCACCGTCAGTCCATTGAGAAAGCACAGCACGCTTCGCCCATGCACAGTAGGGACCCAGCTGTGAAGCTGCAAGGCTTCACTGCCGATCTCCCTTAGGAGCAATGGCGGTGGCAGCACCCAAGAGCCGATAGAAAAATCAGCTGGGGTGCCAACATCGCTGGATTCCTGGACAGGTAAGTGTCATAATATTAAAAGTCAGCAGCTACAGTATTTATTTATTTTTTTGAAGGAGCCTGGACCTCCTCTTTAAGCTGTGCTGCTCTTTCTGCATGATCCCGCAGCATTCTGGGATCTGTGATGTGGAAGGAGGGGGAGAACTTAGTCTATCCTAGAGGAAGTGGGAGTGGGTACCTGTCGTTGGCACATCTAGTACACTGCATATCTCCTAAACCGTGCAGGTTTAGGAGATATGCAAGGCACCTACAGGTAAGCCTATATGGAATATGGAATATATATGGAGTACATATATCTGCCAAAACTGATGAATAATTTTGATTTTTATATATTTTTTTTGGATTTGTATTTTAGCAAAACGTAAGAAATATTGGAGTTTTTTCAAAACTGTTGCTCTTTTTTTGTTTATAGCGGTGATCAGAAATGATGCAGAGATGATCAAATACCACCAAAAGAAAGCTCTATTTGTGGGAAAAAAAGGACGCAAATTTTGTTTGGGTACAAAGTCGCACTTGTCAGTTAAAGTGACGTAGTGCCGAATCACAAAAAGTGCTCTGTTCCTAATATGGGAAATCCTTCCGGGGCTGAAGTGGTTAATGCAATACCCTCCACTGCCAGCTCCTCCAAAGACCATTCACACTGGTTAGGTTCATTTACGAATGTGCATTATAACCCACATTATCGTGCATTGCACTAAGGCAGCCCAATTATTTGAATGGTCTGCCTGGCACACGACACTTACCTTCTTATGCACATTCATGGAAATCCCCATCCATTCTTCCAGGCCCTCCATTATTTGCACACATCGTAGCTAGCCTTTCCATTAAATACTCATGAACAGAAGAAAATGCTTCCAGCATGGTGACTTTGCAGCTGTGGATCTGGGAGGAGTGTGGATAGGTGAGTAAAACACTCATGCATTGTGGTAACATGGTTTAGCACAACATGTGTCAAAGCATGTGTCCAAGTGCACCCTAGCACACTGTACAGTAGCAGTCAATGTGCCCACGTGGCCCAGAGACCACCCACTAAGACATCTTCCCGCATCTGACTTTCTACAAATTAACCAGATGAGATGAAACAAATTCGAGTGGGTAGTCTCTGGATGGGGACTATGCCTGTGGTAAATCCAGATTGGTGTGTGGCTGCCTTGCTTTTTTTCCTGTGAGAAGTTGTCGTTACATACATTTGCAATTACTTGTAAAGCCACTTTTCCTCGTCGTTATGGTCCCTATCTCTAAACTTTGAACAGGCTTACTAGGAAGTAGTCCCAACCTTTTTAAATGTACAGCACACACCAGAAGCCCAGACTTACACAAGGCAGCTGAAGACCTCCAGAATGGGTCTGCACCAAATCCAACAAAGCAGAAATGGCAGCTACCCAGATCAGTTTATAACTAGCAAAAGAAAATCATTCAGGGTCAGATTCTACTTTCTTGACTGAGATGTTGGCTCAGAAATGACACAGTCCTGTAAACACGGTTTCCTATTGCATACAGCACTTTACATGCGTTAGTGTGCTGCTATGCCATCCATTCAGAATGCCCAGATAGCAAGCAAGTTATCTACAAGTTTGAAATGACTTGCTAAGCTATTGCTAGACTTGCCAGGCTTCACAAGTTTGTTGCACAATTGCAGTAAGTCCCCATTGCATAACTCCAGATCAGCTTTCTTTGGAAACATTCTGCAAGCCTGCAGCGAGTTCTGGTTCAGTTATGTTGTGCAATTGTCATCCCACCACAGGGGTCACCATGGCTTAATTCTCATGCTGTAGACTTGCAGAGCTCTTGCTGTAGACTCAACACTGCAACTTTGCTCTTGCTAGAAACTTGCCACGCAAATTTGCTACACATTGGAAAAGTGTCAACTAGAACTTGTGCTTCGAGTGTTCTGCAAGTGTACAACTTCCCAGTGAAAAGGTGCAGCAAATTAACAAGACTTACAATTCAGCACGCACCTGCTTTTTAGTTAGAGGTTGGAGCCAGTTTTGGATTGCCTCTAGTTTGTTGGTTTGTGGCTTAACGAGTCCCTGACCAATAATGGGGCCAAGTTATTTGGCCTCCTCTAGACCGATGGCACATTTTTTGGGGTTGGCTGTGAGACCCGCTTTCCTAATGGAATCTGTTTCTGCTTGCACTCGAGGTAGATGCGATTCCCAATCTGTGCTGTGGATGACCACATCATCCAAGTAGGCAGCTGCTTGGGAGCGGTACGGTCTTAAGCTTTTATCCATCATTCTGTGGAATAATGCAGGGGCACCGTGTAACCCAAATGGCACCCGCTTGTATTGAAACGGCCCTTCAGGGGTAGAAAAGGCATTCTTCTCCTTTGCTGTCTCTGTTAGGGGTACCTACCAATAGCCCTTAGTTAGGTCTAGGGTTGTTATGTACCGGGCATCTCCCAATCGGTCTATAAGTTCGTCAACCCGAGGCGTCGTATATGCATCAAACTCGGACACGCTAGTTAACTTTCTAAAGTTACAGAACCTAATAGTGCCATCGGGTTTCGGGACCAGCACTGTGGGGCTCGACCAGTCACTGTGGGACTCCTCTATCACGTCCAATTCTAACATGGTTTTGATTCCTTTTGCCACTGCCTTGCGCCTAGCCTCAGGGATTCTATAGGGCTTCACATTTATGCTAACACCGTGTTCTGTGATTATGTCATGCTGGATCACTGAGATCAGTCCCGGTAAAGGGGAGAAAAGGTCTCTATTTTTACTTACAAATTCTTTAACGTCATTTTGTTGTGTTACGGACAAGGACTCAGTTATGGGGGTGTCAGGGGTCATTGGTACCCTGTCCTTTTGAGGAGGGGAGACTGTCAGTAAACTCTCTCTGTCCTTCCATGGTTTTAAGACATTAACATGGTAAATTTTCTCTGGTTTTCTCTTCCCTGGCTGGTAAACTTTGTAGTTTACCGCCTCTACTCTTTCCCTAACCTCAAAGGGACCCTGCCATTTGGCCAGGAATTTACTTTCCACAGTGGGGACTAGCACCAGCACTCTATCCCCGGGGTTGAAATTTTGGGTCTTGGCACCCCAATTATAAACCCTCCCTGGGCTCGCTCCATATGTTCCCGTACAAGGGGCAGGACAGCTGTAATTCAATCCTGCATCAAGGAAATATGCTCAATGATGCTTCTATACAATGTGGCCTCTCTTTCCCACATTTCTTTTTGCGACATCTAGCAGCCACCTGGGATGTCTACCATACAAGAGTTCAAATGGGGAATAACCCATAGACACCTGCGGAACCTCTCGTACGGCAAACATGAGATATGGTAGGATCCCAATTTCTCAGATCTTTGTTGACCATTTTTTTCAACATACTTTTGAGGGCTTTATTAAATCTCTCCACAAGTCCATCTGTTTGGGGTGGTAGACAGAGGTATGTACAACTTGCACAGTTTCTTAGTAACCCCGGACATGAACGGGGTGCCCTGATCCGTTAAGACTTCTTTTGGGATCCTCACGCGACTAAACACCTGGACCAATTCCCTGGCGATAGTCTTATCGGAGGTATTCCGCAAGGGTATGGCTACAGGCTAGTGTGTCGCGTAGTCCAGTATTACCACAATGTGTTGGTGGCCCCAGGCAGATTTTACTACTGGCCCCACCAGATCCATGCCAATTCTCTCAAAAGGCACTTCAATTATGGGTAGGGCAACAAGCAGACTGCGAAAATGGGGTGACGGTGCAGACATCTGACACTCGGGGCATGACTCACAGTACTCTTTGACATCTGCATACAGCCCGGGCCAGAAGAATCTCTGTGTTATCCTCTACCTGGTCTTCTCCATACCCAGATGTCCCCCCATTATATGACCATGGACCAAGTCTAGCACCATCCTGCGGAAGGGTTTGGGAACCACCAGCTGTTCTACCTCGTCCTCACCGTGTTTTACCACCTGATACAGCAAACTGTTTTTTAAGAGCCATGTAGGGGAAAGACACCCCCCAATTAGTATCCACAGGTTCCCCATCCATCATCTTAACATTCTCTCTGGCTCTAATGAGGGTGACATCTCATAATTGCTCTGTACAAAAATCCTCCCTCCTGACCTCTAAGTCAGTGGTCACATTCTGTCCACTCTCACTATTACAGTCAGAGATGTTCTCTGGTTCATTAACCTCAAGCTGAGAGCTGTCTTCCAGCTCCTCCGGCTCCCCAGCCATAACAGGAAAAGGTAGAGGGTCTCTGCCCTCCTCGGTCCTGCCAACCGTGTCCTCTTCCATTTGGCAAAAAGGGTCTGGTGAGAGTTCCCGTGCTTCCCCAGCAGGGGGGAGCTCCATCCTTCAGACTCTCTGGGCCTTCCCATAACCTCCAAAAATTAGGAAAATCCCTCCCCACCAGGACCTCATGAAGCAGGGAAGGTACCACCCCCACTGAATGTGTCACACTGCCCCAAGGGGTGTCAATCTCAACCATAGCAATCTGGTAGTCCCGAGTGTCCCCGTGGATGCAAATGACCCTGATGGTGCTAGGGTGTTATTGTGCAGGATTTACACAACTGCTGTTGACTAACGTCACAACACTACCCGAATCAAGCAGTGCAGTGACTGGCTTCCCATCAACAGAAATCACACACATTTGCTTTTCCATGTGACCCTGACGCGATGCAGTACATGCGATCTGTGCAAAAAGAGATATGCGTCTTTTCATATAAGCATTATCACACTGCATTGGTTCATCATTTAGGGGACAGTTGGCAGCAATATGTCCTAATACATGACATCGGTAGCACTGTATGTGCTCTATACCCAGTCCTCTCAAGGGTCCCCAAGACCTTCCTGGCTTCTTTGGCCAGTCTCCAGGTCTATATCCCATAGCCTCTTTAACTGTAGCAGTCTTATTACGCTCCCTTGAATCCTGGAACAGTCCGCCTGGCGATCTTTCATCCCTAGATACATTGAAGTGGAGCGCAGATGGGTGCAACAAGTCCTCAGCAGCACTCCATGAGGTCTACCAGTTGGTTTGCCATTTTGGGGTCTCCATGGCTGACCCACTTCCTCAAAGTAGCAGGGAGCGCACGCAGATACTGGCCCATGACCACACACTCCATGATCTGAGGGTCTGGCAAGTCTCTGGCTGCAACCACTTCCTTGTGAGGTGTATCAAGTAAAACATTTGGGAGCGGGGTGGCTGGTCCATGCAGTAGGTCCATTGATGCACCCGTTGAGCCCTGACTGCCATGGTGACACCCAGGCGTGCGAGTATCTCCATTTTTAGAGACTCATAGTCCTGAGCCTTATCAGGTTCGAAATCAAAATAAGCTTTTTGGGGCTCACCTGTCAGAAAAGGTGCTAGCAGTCCCGACCATTGTCCTTTTTGCCATTTTTCTCACACAGCGACTCTTTCGAATGTGGTGAGGTACGCCTCCATGTCATCCACAGGTGTTATCTTCTGCAGGTGGTAACTGGCATGGATCCACTTTTGTTCCACTGGCACAGGAGGTGCGGACCCCTTCTTTAACTCTACGAGAGCCTCCACCAGCTGGCGGTTGATTTCCTGCTGGGCTTCATGCTGTTGGCGACTTTCCTCCTGCTGTGCTGCAGCAGCTTTTGCGACTTGGAAGTTGGTCTCTCGCTGGGCCACAGTCCTCTGTAGCAAGGCCTTCAATATCTCCTCCATGTTGGAAAGTTGCCCGCTGAATCCACTACGTGTGGGAGATTAACTTGTGGGGATCACCTTTCCTGGGAAAAGGGCAGGTTGAAGGCAAATTTTCTTAAAAGTCTGGCGGGTTGCCAGTTTTTTAAATAAAAGGTTGCAAGTCTTAAAACAAACAAAATAGCAAAACAACTCCTTGCCGTCTAGAGTAGACTATACAAAGCAGGATACCTCTCTATACGGTATCGGGCTCGTTCCAGACACCTCCAAACAAAACAAAAGCAAACCTCTTCTTTTTGAGTCCTTAGAGCAATTAATTCCCAAGGTGTAGCTCTGTCAGTGTAGTGATACTGAGTCCCAGAGCAACACTGAGTTCTCCTCCTGGTCATTTAAAGCAGCTGAAGGGGGATCTGGGTGGACTAGAAACTCCAGGCCGGAACCAGCTCTACCATGGTGGCTGGCAAAACCCGGGCCAGACTCTTTCTAATCCACTCCAAGTGAACGCATACGAGGCGACAGATATCGCCCGTCCACTATCTTGCCTCGCATAATGTTACAATATAAATATTTAAACACAAACGCATGTGTGTTTGAACTTAGGGGCCATACCCTAATGCAATAGGCTGCACACACCTATGGATCTTAGAAATCTTTTTTGTCCCTTTAGGACAAATAGCTAAATTTTTAATTAGACCAAAGTTGCCCACAGTGTCAGAACACCTTAAAGGAAATCTATGGTCACGGCATACACTTTTATTTTGTAACATCAAAATTTTAATAACAATACAAACAGTAGCTATATTTGACAATCCAGTATAAGTTTACTTGAGAAATCTCCTTTCATGCTGTGAGTTTTGTCTGTCTGCTGGCCATTGCTTTCCACAACTTCTCAGATTCCCTGCATGCTTTGCAGTTTCTCCTCTGCTGTTTACTTTCAATATCTAAAGACTACATTTCCCATGGTACTTTGCTGTCTGCAAGCTGTGGTTCCAATATTGACTCTGCCTCCTGAGACTCCTCCTCCCAGAACCTCTGTAGTTCAGAAGGCAGGCTCTGTGAAATGTGTGGCACAGCACAGAGGCGTAACTAGAACCTTCAGGGCCCCGGTGCAAGAAATTATGAAGGGCCCCCTGACCCCTGGCCAGGGCCCTTCCCTCTTCCCACTGATCGTGGGTCCCTTTATTACGGTACTGCAGTGGGGCCCTTTCACAAGTTCTGCAGCAGGCCCCAGGGGGGCCAGGGAAGCACACAGGGGCCCTGGGAACAACAGAAGACAAGTAAACTGGATAGAGGAAAATGGAGGAGATTGGGTCCTCTAAATGCCACCCCGGCATCCCTCCTATTCAGGTGTACAAGGGAGGCACATGGGCCCCCTGCACCATGGGGCCCGGTTGCAATTGCAACCCCTGCAACCCCTATCGTTACGCCCCTGGCACAGCAGTAAGATATATAAGTGGTAATGTGCTGCCCAATATAATACTAGATTGAATTGAAAAAAATATTGAATTTAAAAAATGAGCTGCTGCTACCACTACAGTGTTTCGCACCAATTAATCAATATAATTGAACAATGTAGAAGCGCTGCTTCAACATAAATGCAATAGCCAAAATAATCCAACAATAAATACACAATGCATAAGTGCTAAAATTAGAACAATGTGCAAAATGAGCAAATAAATAAATGAATGTCTTCAATACAAATAGCAATAGGATATGCGCTTAGGTAAACACCAATGTGCAAAATGAACAAACAAATAAATAAAAGTGCTTGTGCTAAAGTGCAATAGGCATACATTTCCAATCCAATATGTATAGTATGGGAAGGGGAGAGAGGAATGGATCTTCTTAAGCAATCCAACAGGGAAGAACAGCCCTCAACACCTTGAACCACAAAAAGCCGTGCTCCCACCACCGGGTGAAATGAAGATCCACCTCCAAAGTTGACCCCACCGGGCCAAATCGCGCATATATGAGAGTATATTATCCCATAATGACAAAGATCAGTCTCCTTTAAGATAAACAGATGGATGTCCAGCGGCTAGAATGTCATGAGACCTCCTCAGGGACTTGCACCATCCACACGTCCAGGTGAGGTGAGCCTTCATTTCACCCGGTGGTGGGAGCACGGTTTTTTGTGGTGATCTTTAAGCCTCGTACACACGGGACGACGATCGTATACAACAGGTGGTACGAACGACTGTTGTATGCGAAATTGATCGTTAGTATGTGTGATTAGAACAGCCGATGTACGACAGTCGTACAATGGGAGTTATATGAGCAAACTAGAAAACTTGGTAGTACCAACAAGCGGTCATACGACCGTTGTATCGTGTGTACAGAGAAGTTGGTCCAACAAGTTGTATTGTGCAAAACACGCATGCTCAGAAGTCAGGAACGGCCGGATGCTAATTACATGCACCTGAACGTTCTTTCTTTGGTCGTACGATCGTGTAGTGCAGTCAGTATGCTAGATACAACAGCCAACATACGATTTGAGACGATCATATGTACGATCGTCGTCCCGTGTGTACGAGGCTTAGGTTCAAGGTGTTGAGGACTGTTCTTCCCTGTTGGATTGCTTAAGAGGATCCATTCCTCTCTCTCCTTCCCATACTATACATATTAGATTGGAAATGTATGCCTTTGGGACTATATTGCACTTTAGCTCAAGCACTTTTATTTATTTGTTTGTTCATTTTGCACGTTGGTCTTTACCTAAGCACATATCCTATTGCTATTTGTATTGAAGACATTCATTTATTTGTACATTGTTCTAATTTTAGCACTTATGCATTGTGTATTTATTGTTGGATTATTTTGGCTATTGTATTTATGTTGAAGCAGGCCTTCCACATTGTTCGATTGTATAGATTATTGTGACACAGCAGTGCCTATACACCAGGCATAGTGACTACGTGACACGGAATTCAAGAAAGTAAATGTGTGGAGATCTTCACAGAATACGTTTATGAACATCAGGATCACTCAGATTTCGGAGTATGGTAGAAATAATTGAGATTCAAAGTGGAAATAAATATATGATTTTATATGTTGACCAGAGATATGCTTTAAACATTATTCTAGGTAAACAAAAATAGATGAAGATGTGCTGGAAAGACAATGGAGTTGTGACTTCTGTCTTAGTATTATGAACAATTTTTTTATAATTTTTTCTTCTTACATGAAACATACACTGTGATATCTCTCGGAGGTTTAGAAATGCATTCATTCTCCCAAACAATCCACGTCCTTGCACTGTATCTCTGTATATAACTGATGTCTTTCAGTATCTATAAATATATATGTACATGACGTGTTTATATCTTTCCATGCCCGCCCTCCCCCTCAATGGATTTGCACTTTTCTTCTTGTAGTTTGAGTTTAGCACCTTTTATTGATTGCCTCAATAAAACATAGTCACTGGCCTTGTACAGTGGTCTTATGTGTATTTTGTCTGTGTATCCATGAAAAGTGTATTGATGGATGATTCTTTGGAAACATGTGAATTACACTGCCTTCTATTGCTGCACTTGTTTTGGAGATATAAATCAGAAAACGATGCTGCGCAAACAAATTAAAAACAAAACAAAAAATACCGTATATACTCATGTATAAGTCGACCCGTGTATAAGCCAACCCCCTACTTTTGCCCAAAAAATATGGGAAAACTTTTTAGGCTTATAAGCCTAGGGTGGGAAATGCGTCAGCCAGAACACAGGGACAGGGAGCCAGAACACAGGGATTTTAGCCAGGACACAGGGATATTAGCCAGGACACAGGGATATTAGCCAGGACACAGGGATATTAGCCAGAACACAGGGATTTTAGCCAGGACACAGGGATATTAGCCAGGACACAGGGATATTAGCCAGGACACAGGGATATTAGCCAGAGCACAGGGATATTAGCCAGGACACAGGGATATTAGCCAGAGCACAGGGATATTAGCCAGGACACAGGGATATTAGCCAGGACACAGGGATTTTAGCCAGGACACAGGGATATTAGCCAGGACACAGGGATTTTAGCCAGGACACAGGGGTATTAGCCAGGACACAGGGATTTTAGCCAGGACACAGGGATATTAGCCAGGACACAGGGATTTTAGCCAGGACACAGGGATATTAGCCAGGACGCAGGGATTTTAGCCAGGACACAGGGATATTAGCCAGAACACAGGGATATTAGCCAGGACACAGGGATATTAGCCAGAACACACAAGGGATGAGTGAGGTAGTTTCACATTAAACAGAGCTGTGCTGCTTCTAAGAGTCGTTCTGTGCTTTGTAAGTGTGACTAAACACATTGGAATGTAGAGAATGCTGAGAGAGAGCTGCAGCTCTTCACTGAGATCAGGAGGTGGGCGGGACTGAACAGCTAACATCAGCTTGTCCCGCCCACCTGCCGACATCAAGCTGAAAATCTGACACTTCTCTCAGCATTCTCTACATTCCAATGTGATTAGTCACACTTACAAGCACAGAATGGCTCTTAAGCCCCGTACACACGGTTCGACGATCGCATACAACAGGTCGTACTCACAATCGTTGTATGCAAAATCGATTGTTCGTATGCGCAATTTGAACAGTCGAACATACGACGGTCGTACAAGGGAGTTGTATGAGCAGACTAGAAAACTTGGTCATACCAACAAGCTCTCATACGACCGTTGTATCGTGTATACAGAGCAGTTGGTACAACAAAGTTGTATTGTGCAAAACACACATGCTCCGAAGTCAGGAATGGCTGGATGCTAATTACATGCACCTGAACGTTCTTTCCCCGGCCGTACGATCGTGTAGTGCAGTCAGTATGCTGCATACAACAGCCAACATACGATTCAACACGATCGTACGTGCGATCGTCGAACCGTGTGTACGAGGCATTAGAAGCAGCACGGCTCTGTTTAATGTGAAACTACTGATCACCCACAGACACTGACTAGGATATAAGCCGAGGGGGGTCTTTTTCAGCACAAAAAATGTGCTGAAAAACTCGGCTTATACCCGAGTATATACCGTAGTTGAAAAAATATCTAAATATCCCACTCCTTCATTAATGCGGTTGTAAACTGCTGAAGAATAAAAAAAATTAAAAACCTGTAAGACAACGGCATAATACATTATGAAATGCTTACCTTAGAACAAAGCCCTTCCAGCAGTGCCTCCTCACCGCTGAGACGGCTGACGTCTTCCCCCGGTATTTCTTCCGGGTTTGCGGGCTCATGTGCTTTGAGTGGCTAGAGCCATGATGATGTCACTCCCGCACACGTCACTCACATTCTATTCCTATACATAGGCAGCTCGTAACCACTAAAAGCTAATGGCTAGGTGCGTCCTAGCCGCTCATCTCCTCAAGTGGACCCCATTTAATATCAAGGTCTTGTAGACTTTTGGGGTTCAATCCAGTGGCAGCTGGTGCTCAATATTTTTTGGGGGGCTGCAAACAAACCTCCCCCTCACGCCACTCCCCCATACAGTGGGCGCCCCCCCCCTCACCGCACTCCCCATCCAAGCAAACGTCGGGGGGTTTTTTATAACTCGTGGTCGGCGGTGACCTAACTTGGGGTTTTCAGATGATCTGGAACTATAATTAACCCCAGGTGAACTCCTCTACTCGTCGATCCTGCGTGGAACGGTAATCGAAAATCTCCAATGCTCGACGGATACATATCCTTATCTTACACTCACTGCACACACCCTCACTGTAGTAGTACCGAGATCGGTGAGTATCGTGTACTCGGGCGTTTGGGCCTTCTTTATGGCCCCCTTCTGCAGTCGGCAGAGTCGCCACTCCTCCGTG
>BLSH010054610.1:694978-724927 GCA_018402905.1 Glandirana rugosa | reverse complement strand
CCCCCCCCCCCCCCCCCCCGCGGGTGACATACAGGAAGGTGGCCTTACCTTAGTAGATGAGGATGCTTCTCCTTGCTCCCGCCGAGGGAAGAACCTGCCAGCCAAACAAACAGGCTTCTCCTACTGGCTGAACAGGAAGTGGTTCCTGAGACTCCCTGGACCCCTGATCTCAGGACCCACTGCCTGATTGGCCGGGTGGGGAATGAGGAAGACAATAGCGAATATTAATTTGCAACTGTCAAACAAGTGGGTGGGCTTGGGCAAAGTGCTCTACGCCCCAAGCCCACCCTCTTTGAAGCCAATTAGAACCTCCGGCTCTAATTATGTGCTTCAAAAAAAAAACAACAAGAAATTCATGCGTCCAGCACCATGCATGTAGATTAGGGGCCGGGCACATGGATTAGAGGGGGGCGGCACCCGTGCGCCCCTAATGGATGGGCTGCCACTGGTTCAATGCTTGTCCCCTGCAATCCTTTGCTTCCCCATCTTTACCTCCTCAACTTGTCAACCACATGTCCATCCAGCAGCATGGCTCTACCCCTATACGCGTTACGCCCAAAAGACTTCCTCAGTAGGTGGAGATGTTTCACAACCGGTGGTCAGGCTTACTGGATCTACTAGCTTCTACAGGCCTTACAACTCTCTCAGATGACAAAGAGGGAATCCTTTTAGCACAAAGTATGTATACAAAAGCACAGATCCCTGTTGTGCCCCTTGTTGCACAGGCCAAAAGAATAAGGCTCCATGCACACTAGGCAGCTGAAAAAAATGGCAGAACCTTTGGCATATAAAACGCTCACTGATCTCAAAAAGTAAAGCTTTGCTATGTTTTAGGTAAAAGTTAGGAATGTTAATTGTGCCTAGGCAGTTCCCTGAAAAATTTAAGTTTTTCTGGAATTTCCTGTACTTCCTGGTATGTGTGTGCATAGCTCCCTGATTTTGAGGGGCTGTCCCTGATATGGAACAAAGTCTCTCTGTCCCTCTTTCCTCCTCATTTGTCTCTCATTTTGGTCTGATATATATAGTTTTATATAAAATGCACTTTTTATCTTTCAAAAAGTGATTCTCAGTGCTAAACCTTTCATTCAATTTCTACATTTCTGCATTGGTAAATTTTAAAAGTCAGTATAAAGAAATAGTAGTGGTTTTAAAAAGGCACTTGTGGGTTTAACTAATTATTATTTATTGTAATTCTCCTTTAAGGGGCGTGGCAGGGGGTGTGTCCTATACCTACATACTTTTGCTAATAGGTGTCCTTTGTTCCCATCTCAAAAAGTTGGGGGGGTATGGTGTGTGTGTGTGCCTAGGCAATCCTGTGTCTACAGCCCCATACCTGTAGTTATGGAATGTGCGATAAAAGCAGAATTATATTCACCTCCCCACCAACTATGTGATGTCTGCAAGCTTTTTTGCTGACACCAATATGCTTTTTTGGCCAGTCTTCTTCAGAGTTTGGGATTTTCTGCCATCTTGATTGGCTTCACCAGGATGATGAAACTAGCGTGGATACATTGGAGTTCCTTGATCCTGGCAGATGCTAAAATTATACAGTGTTCTTTGTTAAAGGAGAAGTGCAGGATATAAAAAAAAGAAACATTCATACTCACCTGTGCATCGGTCCGATTGCAGCTGGCCCCCGCCGGTTCTAAAACTGAGAACCTGAGTGATCACATGAGTGAGTAGAGAGCGGTAACTATCAATCTCCGGCTCTTTGCTCTGCTCCTCCAGTGCTCACTGGAGCTCTGGGCTGTGGAGGGGCGGGAACTGCTGGCTCTGTCTCTCAGTGGTGCATTAAGAGCCTGAGCCAGCTGTGGGTCACACAAAATTAACTACTTTAGGTCCGCCCTATAGCAGTTTTACTGCTACAGGGCAGCACCTGTGCGCTGGTTTACTCATCTATATTCTTGATCTGACACTCCCGGGTAGGGGGCGTGAATGCTCACCGCCGGCAGCTCGCTTCCACTTTGATTACACACAGTGGAAGCCAATTGGCAGGGTGCATGGTACTCAATGTCCTCCTGCACCAGCCGACCATCAGGCAGAGAGACAGAACAAAGGCATTTCGCCAATCTGACAGGAGGGATCTGATGGGGTTTGTGTTCCTGCAAAGCAGGGAATAAATTCCATCTCTTCCCCTAGTAAAAGCACCTTACACAGTATAGTAAAACACTGGCTAAGCACACAGTTAACCCTTTGATCACCCTGATGTTAACCCCTTCCCAGCCAGTGTCATTAATACAGTGACAGTGTATATTTTTAGCACTGATCACTGTATTACTGTCACTGTTCCCCAAAAAGTGTCAGTTAGTTTCAAAATGGTTGCCGCAATATCGCAGTCCCACTGTAAGTTGCTGATCGCCACCATTAATAGTAAAAAATAAATAAATAAATAAATATATATATATATATATATATATATATATATATATATATATATATATATATAAATAAATAAAAATATCCCACAGTTTGTAGACACTATAAACTTTTGCACAAACCAATCAATATACGCTTATTGGGATTTTTTACCAAAAATATGTAGAATACATATTGGCCAAAATGTATGAAGAAATTAAATTTTTTTAAATTTTTTTATTTGATATGTTTTATAGCAGAAAAAAAAATATTGTTTTTTTTAAATTGTCAGTATTTTTTTTTGTTTATAGCTCAAAAAATAAAAACGCAGAGGTGATCAAATACCACCAAAAGAAAGCTATATTTGTGGGGAAAGAAAACATACATTTTATTTGGGTACAGCATTGCAATTGTCAGTTAATGTAACGCAGTGTTATATCACAAAAAATGGCCTTGTCATGATGGGGGGTAAATCTTCCTGAGGTCAAGTGGTTAACAGTACTAGGACAGGGTTGTCCAGCGCCCAGGGCAAGGATCCAGAATTCTGTCCCCCCCCCCCCACTATTAATACATGCCATAGAGTGGATGTACCACCCTGCGTCCATTTTTTTGCCTCTTTGCTTCACTGCACCTTGGCAACTTCCCCTCATGTCCACCCCTTGTCCTGGCCAAGGTGGTTAAAGTCGGGATCCCTGGACTGGCTCTGTGACATCAGCCAATATTGGGCTTTAGACCTCTGTCAGCTGAATATAGTTCACAAGAGTGCAGAAATTAGTTCACTCCTGTGATCCAGAAGAGAAGTATGGTAAAAAAAAAACATTGCTGATTTACAAATTGTTAATTGCAAAAGAGACATAATATACAGTATCTCACAAAAGTGAGTACACCCCTAACATTTTTGTAAATATTTTATTCTATCTTTTCATGTGACAACACTGAAGAAATGACACTTTGCTACAATGTAAAGTAGTGAGTGTACAGCTTGTATAACAGTGTAAATTTGCTGTGCCCTCAAAATACTCAACACACAGTCATTAATGTCTAAACCTCTGGCAACAAAAGTGAGTACACCCCTAAGTGAAAATGTCCAAATTGGGCCCAATTAGCCATTTTCCCTCCCTGGTGTCATGTGACTCGTTAGTGTTACAAGGTCTCAGGTGTGAATGGGGAGCAAGTGTGTTAAATTTGGTGTTATAGCTCTCACTCTATCATACTGGTCACTGGAAGTTCATGGCAAAGAACTCTCTGAGGATCGAAAAAAAAAAAAAAAAGAATTGTTGCCCTACATAAAGATGGCCTAGGCTATAAAATGTTTACCAAGACCCTGAAACTGAGCTGCAGCACAGTGGTCAAGACCATACAGCTCTTTAACAGGACAGGTTCCACTCAGAACAGGCCTCGCCATTGTCGACCAAAGAAGTGGAGTGCACATTCAGCGTCATATCCAGAGGTTGTCTTTGGCAAATAGACGTATGAGTGCTGCCAGCATTGCTGCAGAGGTTGAAGGGGTGGGGGACAGCCTGTCAGTGCTCAGACCATACGCCGCACACTGCATCAAATTGGTCTGCATGGCTGTTGTCCCAGAAGGAAGCCTCTAAAGATGATGCACAAGAAAGCCTGCAAGTTTGCTGAAGACAAGCAGACTAAGGACATGGATGTCCTGTGGTCTGATGAAACCAAGATAAACATATTTGGTTCAGATGGTGTAAAGCATATGTGTCAGCAACCAGGTGAGGAGTATAAAGACAAGTGTGTCTTGCCTACAGTCAAGCATGGTGGTGGGAGTGTCATGGTCTGGGGCTGCATGGGTGCTGCCAGCACTGGGGAGCTACAGTTCATTGAGGGAACCATGAATGCCAACATGTTCTGTGACATACTGAAGCAGAACACGATCCCCTCCCTTTGGAGACAGGGCCGCAGGGCAGTATTCCAACATGATAACTATCCCAAACACACCTTAAGGTGATGGACTGGCCAAGCATGTCTCCAGACCTAAATCCTATTGAGCATATGTGGGGCATCCTCAAATGGAAGGTGGAGGAGCGCAAGGTCTCTAACATCCACCAACTCCGTGATGTCGTTATGGAGGAGTGGAAGAGGACTCCAGTGGCAACCTGTGAAGCTCTGGTGAACTCCATGCCCAAGAGGGTTAAGGCAGTGCTGGAAAATAATGGTGGCCACACAAAATATTGACACATTGGGTCCAATTTTGACATTTTCAATTAGGGGAGTACTCACTTTTGTTGCCAGCGGTTTAGAAATTAATGGCGTGTTGAGTTATTTTGAGAGGACAGAAAATTTACACTGTTATACAATCTGTACACTCACTACTTTACATTGTAGCAAAGTGTCATTTCTTCAGTGTTGTTGCATAAAAAGATAGAATAAAATATTTACAAAAATGTGAGGGATGTACTCACTTTTGTGAGATACTGTATCTGCAAAAAAACTGCCTGTTCACACATTTTTAATCATTAAAGTTTCACTTTAAGGCACTGCTGGCTCTAACTGCTAGTCTCAGGTGGTCTGGAGTAAGATTTAGTGAAGTCCCTATTGTATTGCTCTCTGTTCTCCTTGCTGGAGGGCGGCTCTAACAATAGGACGCAAAGCTCTGCCTCTACCAAGGTGGTCGGCTCCATACAGAAACGCAAGGAACAAGGCATGGTAGATAGGTAGTAATGTGGAAATATCAGCTGCAGGAGTCCAGGCAATACTCGTGACTTGCCCTTTGCCCTCTGTTTGCTTTTCCTGGCACAGCCTCCGGAGTTCAGTTCCTCCTTAACATACAAAACATGATTGTAATTGCACAAGTTCTTTTTTCAACATCGCTTTTTTTCATATTATTTTTTTCAAAATAATGCATGCAATCATTTTGAAGTTGGATGAAAGGTTTAATGTAGTGTTTGCAATATTAATATTACATTTTTATAGAGGTGTATCATAGATATCAACCTGGTAAAACAGTTTATAGGGTGAAAAGAAAGTGGCATGTGCTGTGGCAAAAGCTAGGTGTTGCAGTAATGAATGTGAAAAGCTGTTTAATACCCTACGCCGTCACAGCACGTGTACAGCCCTGAGCAACAGCATGTCAGTGTTCAGGCAGGCATTCAGGGGGTGGTAAATCTACAGCTCATCCTCCTGGTTTAACTGCTCAAGAAAACAAGCCCTTAAGTTAGTTTACATATAATTATCTCAGAACTGTCTTACAAAATACAGGACATTCAGCAACTATGCAGGAAGGAGGGCTGGTCAGGTCTCTGGTGAAGAGGAATCCAAGAAGCTTTGTCCATCAGGCAGGGTGAAGGGGTAACTTGACATGGCTGGTATATAATCAGACCAAACATTGCAACACTTGATATGACGGACAGTTTGGAACTCTGGCTTTCTGAGTCACACTGACCTAGAACATATATATGGCAACTAGCAATTCCAATAGCAGTCAGCAATGACAGCCCACATGTTTGTGATGACTAAGAGTATTTGGGACCTGCAATACTGTAAATTAGGAACAGCATAACCCTCTTGGTAATGAGTGGGCAACTCCTACAGTATTGTGTATATTGCCTCTTACTGATAATTTCATAACTAAAGCTTGTGTGACCTGTACACAAAAAAAACATTTTCTTCACCAGCCAATGATCAGACAGAAAGTAACTGTAACTTGCAGTTTACTTAACAGGAGCAAACCTAGAATCAAAAAATGCAAAACAGGGTCAGAATGGCAAAGAGCATGCATACACTGCATAAATTACAGTATATAAAACAGATTATGAAAGCTGCGCAAACATGGACTCTTCATAGTAATGTCTCTGTAGCTCATTTAGGGTAACATATGGCTGCATAGCATAATCTATAAGACTATATAACAATGTAGCCATGTGCTCCCTTGAGAGTGGCTGGTAGTAGTGGTTCACCTTATAGCTGCCCTCAATCACACCATATTTCACACATCCGGAGACACTGACCAGGCCGGCTCTTGTTTTTGTTGTTTTACTTAGGGGAAATAACTTGAATGGGGATAAAGGAAGACTGTGTGAGGCCCAAAGAATTATAGTACACAAAGTCCATATACACTCCTGTATATGTGCACTTCAAAGCAGACCGTCCCTCTGCAGACCGTTACTCCTCACAACTCTCCAGCACTCAACTGGCTGACCATTTCTCCTACCGTTCTCTCTCCAGCACTGAACTTGATAACTCAAAACTCCATTACTTCTCTCCAGCACTGCACTTAGTTTCCAGCTTGAAAGGAAATTTATCAAGCTTCTCCGTTCCTTTCTCTTCACCGCGTCTAGCACATAGCAAGGTCTACTCTCAGCAGAACCTCCGGAACACCCATTACAGGCCAGGGATCACGGACCCCTGAATGTGTAGCAAAAAGTACTTGAGTGCTAGCCGGGCCTTTGATGGACTAAAACTCCCTAGCCCATCTCTTTTCCTCAGTGACTCTCCTTTCCCTAAACTGGCACCCAAAGCTCCCACAGACTGTCCACTATTCCTCTCCCAGCCTGCTCCAGCACTTTCTCTTGCAGTTCCCAGTTTGCACTCACTAAACTGGTGGATCACTTTGAAGTCTCTCACTGTGTAGCACCTCCGCTTTTCTCCTGTTCCATGCGCGACTCCATGAATCCCCACCATCCCGGCTTCACCCGAACCTCCAGGCCCCAAGGTCACCCTCCCCAGACTGGGGCGACCTTCTGGGTAGGGCCCTCCACAGCGCCTCTGCTACATTTCCAGACTTCCGCCTGACACTTCTCCTCCCAGATTGGGCTGACTCAGAGTATTTAAGGAGGCCTGCCCCCTGCCAATCCTGCTTGGAGATTGGCCAGGGCTCCTTAGAATACTCCAGATGGCTCCACCTATTTCCCAGCTCTCTCACCAGAAACCCTCTGCTGGTTTCTAGAAAGAAGTGGGAGGTACTGGTGACCTTATCTGTCAAGTCCACTCAATCCTCCCTGAGCCTCTCCTCTCCTCCCAGCCCAGATCAAAACATTCAGGCCTGTTCTTACACTCAGGCTTGACTAAATTTTACCTCACCTAGCAAACCCTGATAGAAAAACACACCTACACTATGTGGGCGCTAAAACAACATACTGTAGAGTTTAGCTAAGAATCACTACTTCAGTAAAACATTTCCTCATCTACAGCATCCCTCTCAGTGAAGTCCAGCCTAGGTCTGGTAACACAGACAAACTGTTGAAGAGATCCAAGGGCACAGAGGTATCAAACTGGAACTGGAGTAGGGTTGCCACATCATCCCTTTAATCCAGGACACATATTAATTACACAGATTCTGTGGCTAATTACGGTGGTAATTAAACTCACTTGGTGCCTTACCTGCATTAAATCAGCCTCAGAACCTGTGTAATCCATATGTGTCCTGGATTAAAGGGATGAGGTGGCAACCCTAAACTGGAGTGCTCTGGTAGCAATCCAGGAGAGGCTCCCCACAATATTTGAGAGAAGCCTCAGGCTATTAAGCTCTGGCCCGGTTGCCCACATACTGGTTCTGACAGTGGAGGGGTGTGTCCAGGAACCCTGGGAGCTGTAGAAAAGGGAGTTAAAGGGGTCTGTGCCTGCATCTGAGCATGGTGAGTAAATGGGCACTCTGCTACACTGCTTTCAATAGTAAATAAGGGCGTTCACCAACTTCTTACAACTACATAAAACATGTAAGATTTAGGGTTACACAGGGGAATTTTTTGCAATCAAGAAATTCCAGGTATGTATGATAATGAGCACATTTCAAAAGATATAATCCTAAACAAAGAACATCCAAGCCCTCATCTTAAAACCCATATATTTCCAGGGCATTGCATAGAAAATCTGCATTGTTAAAATATGTTCAGAAACTCACACTTTAAAGCTTAGTTTGTGATTGGGGGTTGTAAAAAATGGTTGGTTGAGCAGCCTTTTCGCCCTCCAACCACCCCTCTGAAGTCACTAATGTAGGACAAGTATGCAGATAAGGATATATAGAACCAGCTCTGGTGAAAATACTTGTTCCGGGTCAGAGACTGAGAAACTATTGAAGCCAAAGAATCACTATACATCCAGGCACCTTGCATATTTAGAAGGGGGGTAAGCATTTGCAGCTACATTTTATCACTCATGACAGATGGATTTAAAGCTTAACCCCAGGCAAACAGGTAAATACACAGATGAAATACATATACAGTATGGGAATCTGTTTTATCTGTCAAAGGATTTGAACTTCTGTCCATCCAGTCCTGAGATCTACACAGTTCTACCCTGTCTGGAAGGGAAGGAGACCTGATTTCTTTTTCTGCTGCAGTTTAAGAACTTCACTTGTTTTTAATAAGTTTAAAGTCAGCAGCTACAAATACGGTAGCTGACGATTTTTTTTTGTGGTTGTAAACCCTTACATATACCCAGTGAAGTGACTGGCCTCAAGTGTTACACAGAGATGAAATAAATCCTCCTACATAAGTTGAACCTGTTTATCTGCTGCCATCTCTTCTCTAATTTAGTCCAAAGTGTTGAATTTATAAAGCTTGCTTGAGAGTTTAGAAAAAAAGGAGCGGAAAGCTAAAATTACACTCTGCAGAGCTCAGTGAGGAGAGCTCTGAGAGCTGATTGGAGGGAAGAGACACACCCCTTCCACACAGCTCACGGGAACAGAGCTGAGGCTGTCAATCCCAAGCAGTGCCCTCCCTGTCACAATTTTTCTCTTGGTGTCAGGAAAACTTGTCAGAAGTGACCCATACTGATAGCAGAGGAATGAAGCAGCTTATCCCCCCCCCCCTCATCATCACAGGTCCCAGAAGACTGCAGGAACATTCACGATGCACAGCATGGCTCGTGCATGCATAGTGGGCAGCCGGCTATGAAGCCACAAGCTGTCAGAGCCGGGTGTTAACAGTTAAGATGCCCCTCAGGTGAACACAGCTTCCCGGTACAAGTGAGTGTCTATTTATTAAATGTCAGCAGCTACAGTTTTTGTCGCTGCTGACTTTACATTTTCAGTAATTTGACTGAAGCTCCTCTTTAACCCGTCCAGATCCGTGCTATAGCCAAAGTACGGCTCCAGCGCGGATCTGAAATGCCGGGACGACGTCCATGGACGTCCTGGCCATGTGCGCGCTCCTGGCGCGCACCCACAGGCCCGCGGCGCGTGCACGCTCCCGCCGCACGGTGCGTGGCTGCGCCCGCGGGTCGGGCGGACATCGAGGCCCGCGATCCCCTGTCAGACCTGCAGAACGGGGAACCGCCATTGTAAACACGGCGGTTCTCAGTTCTGTGACAGGGGACATAACAGATCTACTGATCCCTGTCACTGGGATCAGTTAGATCTGTTATGTCCCAACCAGCCCCCCCACAGTTAGAACACACCCAGGGAACATTGTTAACCCCTTCACTGCCCCCTGCTGGTTAACCCCTTCACTGCCAATGACATTTATACAGTAATCAGTGGACATTTAAATTTCTGATCGCTGTATAAATGTCATTGGTCCCAAAAAAGTCCGACATAACCGCCCCAATATCGCAGTCCCGATAAAAATCGCAGATCGTCGCCATTACTAGTATAAAAAAAAAATTAAAAAATAATAATAACGCCATAAATCAATTCCCATAGTTTGTAGACGCGGTAACTTTTGTGCAAACCAATCAATATACGCCGATTGTGATTTTTTTTTTACCAAAAATATGTAGAAGAATATATATCGGCCAAAACTGTTGAATCATTTTTATTTTTTAATTTTTTTTTTGGATATTTATTATAGCAAAAAGGAAAAAATATTGTTTTTTTTTTCAAAATCATCACTCTTTGTTTGTTTATAGCAGCGATCAGAATTGACGCAGAGGGGATCAAATACCACCAAAAAAAAAACTCTGTTTGTGGGAAAAAAATGATATAAATTTAGTTTGGGTACAACGTCGCACGAACGCGCAATTCTCATTCAAAATGCGACAGCGCTGAAAGCCAAAAATTGGTCTGGGCAGGAGGGGGGTTTAAGTGCCCAGTAAGGAAGTGGTTAAATCACTAGCTGCAAATCTCTGTTAATTGCTGGCATTAGCAGTTTGTAGCAATAATTATTCTCTGTGACAAAAACGCCCTGTATAACCCCCCCCCCCCCTCCAAACGCTCCCCCCGTAAACTGTAAAGGCAGTGAACAGGGGTGGTGCAGGCTTTTAGGGTTTTTAACAGGTGGAGAGAAGGCGAAAACACCCCTCCTCGTCAAACGCCCCTTGAAATGTGATCTGTGGCAGGTCGCTCTTCATAGGGCAAAGCTCATGTAAAGGAATACTTAATGTTGAATTCTAATAACCTTAATGAATTCTATGTAACATGTATATTTTTTTTAACATATTATCTGTATGGAATAGACATAGAACATTGAAAATTGTCTTTTTTCTAATTTAGAAGTGTGCATTCATTTAGAATACTGTATGGCAAACTGTAATATAAAAAGGGGTTCCATCCTTTTTTAACAGGCGGAGGTGCATGATTTGAGATTGATAAAAAAAGTGAATGGTGATAATAAAGGTTATACAATGATAAGCATGTCAGGGTTAGTTCTGCTGATTATTCTACATGCACAGAGGCATTGTGTGATGTGGGTGAGACCTTCCATCCTCTGACGTAAAAAATGATTCTCACTCTGCTCCAGGGTACATCCAGAATAAACCAAGTGCAGCTAGATCAGGGGGGTGCCTGTGGCAAGCATACACCGTTCATGTTTTATATATGTGAGGATGATGCTGATGAGACAGAATTCTCTCCCTAGGAATACAGCAAATTGCATCCATTCAGAGCCTGCCTGCTGCACCGAGCACTCATTGATATCCTATTATTCCAGCCTGTGTGAAAGGGGATGCTGATGCTGTCTATCTGCCTAGAATGTGATTCGGATAAACCAGTTTACTAAGTGTTTTTCCTGCACCGGACAGATAATGACACACAGGGATGCGGATGGAATTGCAATGCCAAACCAGGAGCCCAATTTTTCAGGGGACAAGAAGTCAAAACCATCAGCAGTAAACAACAAGCAGTGGGTCAGGCTTGCTACTGTCTTAGCCTATTTCCTATGCGTTTCCCTTGGAGCCATTATTCTGGCTGTCATCTATGGTCTCATATGGACCCCCACCCCTAGAGTAAGCAACACATCTATGGGAACCACATCCAAGAACTCTGAAGGATCCAATCCGGCTAACCTTATTCACCAACATCACACCAAAGACCCTGATATTAGTGCCAGGTCCAAAAGGGGATTCAAAGCAATTTTCCTTCAGAATTTGGCTTCGGAGGCACCAAGCCCTCAGGTTCAACGTATCCGGAAGAGGGGACCAATAACTCACCTTGCCCCTGTTGAGGTGAAGCTTGGCCTAAGCGCAGGGCATGAGGACAAGGTTATAACAGCAAAGTGTGGCTCAAGACGGATGGAGGTCATTGGCCTGCCTGGAGAGACAACTGAGGAAGGAAGTGGAGCGGACTGTGACAACTAATGTTTCAGTTTGGCATCTCACCGTGACAGTTGATGGTCATTGTTGGATTACCCAGGTCTGATCATGACGGTTGATTGGCTGTGTGTGATGATAGTTTGAGAGGCTTGGATCTACCAGTGACTTTTGATGCCTTTGAACAAGATGTGTTATCTCAGTGTGACCATAATGAGTCATAGATATCAATAGGTGGGAACTAACTCTTCAGCTCAGGCTTATGCCCCAGGATCCATTAAACCCATCATTCAGGGGAGATGGACAGATGCCCAGGTCTATGTTCAGCCATAGGTTACGTGCTTTCCCAGTTGTGACATGTGATATGCATTATTAACACTATCATTCGTAAAGTTTCTGTATTTTTAAATGTTTGTGTATTCATTTGAATGTGCCAATCTATTCATAACTAAATATAGCTTATTCTTGTGCAAAGAAATTATTGTATAGATGGATACATATATAAAAACATATAGCCATATATTTTATTATTGTACATGAAATATATGATATAACAGATGTATGAATATAATGTGCCATGACAAAACTACAGTGCTTAACTTTTAGTGATGCTAGTTTAATTCTATGTATGCACTAGTATAATTACAGCTGAATTAAAGAACACTGTTAAACTGATTGTTGCTTTATAACAGATTTAAATAACAGTTGGGTAAGATACGGCTGCTTTATATGTATATCAAATTATTGGCTATATATATATATATAGATATATATCTATATATATAGATATCATAACATGAAGGTTCCAATAATTATGCAAACATTAAATAAGGCACAGCAAAACTCAGCAATGTGTACCCCGCAGCAAACAATCAGGTTTCAACTATCTTCAGTTCTCAGTAGTTTGGACATTGGAAGATGATTGCAAATCATTGACATAGATCATGGACAAAGCTGGCATACAGTAGATCTCTGCAGTTTGCTCTGGATCTTATTTAACAAGGTGCATAGTGTGTTATAGGTGCTGGTGTGTTACATAAGTTGATCTGTGTTGCTATGATGTTCTCCAGACTGATGAGCTGTACTACACAAAGCACAATCATGCTTAAACAATTATCTTTATTGCTGAGTACAGAGAAAGCTTGTCGAAACTGCTTTACATACAACTGACCATCAATCCGGGGTCTACGTACTAAGTTATAGGGTGGGCGTAATGCCGCTGGTATCCAGGTGGTGGTGTAGTCTGTTTCCACCTAGAATTCATGTTGGGACTCATTTATAACAGCCGGTGGCAAATATCTACGTTGTCAGCAGCAGATTCCAAATGTCTTTGGTGCCATTTTTAAATCTTCAGGACATGAAGAGCTGAGAATCCAGTTTTGGTAGATGTAGGAAAGGTAAACCACTTAACAATTTCCTAGTTCTCCCAGGACATATATGAGTGAGATATCTGTGCTCAACTTTCTGTTTCTGGACACCTGCTGTGGCTGTTATGAGGGGTTAGAATTTTTTGCATTTATTGCATATTATGGAGAATGCAATGGGAGGAGCTGAAAGACACAATGGTGGGAGGAAACACATGAAACTCCCAAGCAGACGGGACATTATAGCTGGGAGATCTTGTTAGAGTATCCAAGACATAGAACTACAGATGAGTTCCAACATCCTCCAAACTCTTTTCTATCTGAGCAATAAAATTGTGTGTTTTTTACTACAATGAGTTGTGGGCCTGGTCACATGTGACTAGGGCAGCGTGCTAGTGTCTTTATTGTTCTTTAAACATTTGCCTATATTTAGCCTATGACATAACTAAACATGGACGTGTATCCATATAAGGGCACTGACATCACCAGCATCCCACCTCTTTGTACAATATATGTGCGTTGGGGGGCAGGGACTGACCCAGTCCACAGCTAATTGGAGTGAAAAAAGAGCAATTTTAATGTTCAGATAGAGATGCGTTCAGAAGACACCCAGGATCTCCAATGAAAAATCGGCTGGGTGCTGATTCAGTCCACCAGGACCCACTAACTAACTAAAATATAACTTTTGGGTTGATTATTACTTTAAATTACGCTTTGCTGACTTCCAAACTAATTTGTGCACCTGGTACAATCACTGAGTATTTGAACTCATATGTGTGACTGTTTACATACTGAGGTCTTGGGTGGGATCAAAGTTCCAGATCAGAAAGTGCATAATTTCAGTTTTTACCTCCATTGCTGTCCTCATAAATGGAATGTCTGCAGTTCTAGAGCTTGCTAGAATCTAGAAACTGCCTAGACAGGGCCCTGAGCCTGAACACAGCAGATATGTATTCAGCATGGCCGTGATTGGAAACATGTGCTGTGTTAACTTGGACACAGAATACCATTGGAAAGACATCTAGGGGTTGATTTACTAAAACTGGAGAGTGCAACATCTGGTGCAGCTGTGCCTAGAAACCAATCAGCTTTCAGGTTTTATTGCCAGAGATTAATTAAACAAGCTGAAATTTGAAGCTGATTGGCTACCATGGGCAGCTGCACCAGATTTTGCACTCTCTAGTTTTAATAAATCAACCCAATATGGTCTGTCCACATGGACAGCATCTGTTTTGATCAGCAGGGAATCCAGCAGATCTCCTGCTGAATCGGAAATTAATGGAATGGGTGCCCCTGTTGGAATAACCATGTCCATTGAGGTTCTTGCACCATCTTGTGATGGAGGGGAAAAAAGCAGCCTTTCGGACCCATTTTAGGTCTATGTGCAGGTGGATATAAACAATTGTTCTTGTTAAAAAAAAAAAAACTAAGCCGAGGTGGATTCGGAGGTAGTTGGATGTAAACAGATGCACGTCTATTCACATCCACCTGCCCATAGACTACCATTGGCTTTATGATATTTTCAGTGCTGTCTGTGCTCTCCCCCCCTCCCCTTTTAAAAATAATTTTTCTCGGTACCTGTGCAGGTGACGCCCCATCACACCTATCAGCCTGGAGTTGTGCTTTAATTTGTTTTATTAGAGACTTAAACCACATTCCTTGATGCACTGAAAAGAGGATGATATGGTTATGGTTTACCTGTCAGAGGAGGACAGATATAAAGCAACAGCAAATTTTGACTTGGCTTTAAATCAATTTTTCGAAAATCTATTTCAAAGTGACAATAATTATACTAGCTGCAAGCACACCCAGTGTGGTGATAAAGAATATATACATAAGTTAGTGCTGCGCTCTAAACATAAATTAAATAACAATTTACATATATGAAAATCTAACCAAATATGTATGGCATTGAAATACCACAACCATGTATGCAATTCTAAATAAAATGTAAATAAACATAAAATAATTTCACAAACAAAAAGCCCATAGATGACAGTCCCACTGTGCCAAAATAGCAAATGAGTCCAAAAAATCCAACAGATTTTGACATCACTTCTGTTGGATTTTTTGGACTTTTTCGTTATGTTGGCACAGTGGGACTGTCATTTATGGGCTTTTTGTTGGTGAAATTATGTTATGTTTATTCACTTTTTTTTTTGGATTTGCGTGCAGGGTTGTGGTATTTCAATAGCATACATTTTTTAAATAAAATAAATCTCCAGCCCTCCTATGACACTCAGCGCTGAAGAATACAAGTGTTTAAATCAATCGAGCTGCCGCTATATCAAAAGTATCAAGCCTAAGGCAGATAAAAGTCCACTGTTCTTTCACCAGAAGAAAATATCTGTAGCAGTGCTTCCTCACAATCCTTTAGTGTGGCTGTTAATAAGTGCGGAGTCCATCCAAAAAAATTATAGAAGTACCAAGGGGAGGGGTCGATGTCAACTCAGGACAGGAGTGAGAAACATTCCTCCGGCAATGTACGTGCACCACACACCTCGAACTGCACCATGTGAAGCACTCCAGGATGGATTAAATGACCCTGACTATCATTCAACCTGTAAGCAGAACAACGCAGCAATGGCATGGGGGCAGTGTTCTGTAGTCCACAGAAAGTGGAACAATGAAAACTGACATCAGTCACTGCAGGGACAGCAAGTTATAAGCTTACAAGATTTCTGACAGGCCCATCCTGGATTCTATCTGATATGTGACGCTATTGTGAGGAGGAGTGTTGGTTTTAATCCAATGCTTATGATAATATCAGCTCTGGTAAGTGCAGGTCTGAAGGGAGTGCTTCACGTGGTGCAGTTTGAGGTGAGTGGTGCACGTACATTGCCAGAGGACTGTCTCTCACTCCTGTCCTGACTTTCCATCACCCCCTCCCCTCGGTGCTTCAATAATTTTTTTTTGGATGGACTCCGCACTTATTAACAGCCCCACTAAAGGATTGTGAGGAAGCGCTGATTCAGATATTTTCTTCTGGTGAAAGAACAGTGGACTTTTATCTGCCTTAGCATACATTTTTGGTTGGATTTTCTTTTACTGAAATTTTATTGAAACTTTTCAATATAACAAGAGAAGTTAAAGCGGTACAAAAATGTGTAAACATAAAATATCAATGCATAAAATATCAATGCACTTTGTACAAACATTGCTCCCCAAATGTAAAGTGAGAGTGGCACCAGAGTACCGTAGCAGAGCGTGGATAAGGCAAGACTTACGGAACATCAAAGACATAAAGGTTGTTTATTCACGAGAGATGCCAAAAGGACAACATCCAGGCAATCAAATCAATATCATGTAATCTAAACCACCGATGTCTTAGTGATTTTGTACATCAAAAAACAAAAGTTTGGTTGGATTTTCATACATGCATATTGTTATTTGATTTATGTTTTTAGCACAGCACTAACGTATACTAAACATGGAATCACGCTAGTAAGTAAATTACCTGGGACAAGTATGTATGATGGAAGTTCAGCATTTTTAGACTTTCCTGCGTTTAGGTTTGTTGCATTGAAGGGACTCATCGGCCAGTATAGGAAGGGTGACGTTGCTACAGTCTACACCTTCAAAAACAGGTAAGCCCTTATCAATGATTTCTGGAACATAAACTGAAATCTGGAGGGCCAATTTAATTTTAATATGTGATCACCATATACATGGGGTCCTGTAAATTTTTTTTTATAGTGTTTGATGACCATTACACAGTACATTACAAGGATTAATGGTAATCATTAATTACAAAACTCCCCAGCCAGATATACTTCCAGCCACATGATGAAGAGCTTGGTAGACTCCAGGTCCTGCTTACTGGCAGTGTGTGGCTGTTCTTACAACTAGGTATTAATGGAAGAACTGTGTAATCAGTGATTAGCACTATGCCCAGTTGATGTAAACATACAACTTAATTTAATAAAGCTTAATGGCCCGTACACATGATCCGAAAATTGGACGAAAAATCGATCGTACAATAATTGGATCATTAGTACAGAGCTTTCGAGAGCCGATCATGACAGTTCATCCAATATTATTCTATTGGACAAATGCAAACATTTTTCTCTTACGATACCAGATCATACGATTTTCGTTTAATCAGTACAGTTGTCGTTCGAAAATATAATACAAATACACTACAACACATGACATCACTTCAGATTTTTTATTTTGTCGTACGAGAATTTTCATGACTTTAGTACACTCTTCTGATTCGATCTGAGATTAGCATGCAAGAAAAACGGACAATCTGTCGTCCGATATTCGGAACGTGTGTACGGGGCCTTACAGAAGGATGAAAATCCTTATTTTACATTTCAACATTTTTATTGAAAGTAAAAAAACTGGTTTCTCAGGTATATACAGTTGTATGCAAAAGTTTAGGAACCCCTGACAATTTCCACGATTGTCATTTATAAATATTTGGGTGTTTGGATCTGCAATTTCATTTTGATCTATCAAATAACTGAAGGACACAGTAATATTTCAGTAGTGAAATTAGGTTTATTGGATTAACAGAAAATGTGCAATATGCATCAAAGCGAAATTAGACAGGTGCATAAATGTGGGCACCCTTGTCATTTTGTTGATTTGAATACCTGTAACTACTTAGTACTGATTAATTGTAACACGCAATTGGTTTGGTGAGCTCATTAAGCCTTGAACTTCATAGACAGGTGCATCCAATCATGAGAAAAGGTATTTAAGGTGGCCAATTGCAAGTTGTTGTTCTCTTTGACTCTCCTCTGAAGAGTGGCAACATAGGGGGGCCTCAAAACAACTCTCAAATGACCTGAAAACAAAGATTGTTCTACATTATGGTTTAGGGGAAGGCTACAAAAAGTTATCGCAGAGATATAAGCTGTCAGTGTCCACTGTGAGGAACATAGTGAGGAAATGGAAGACCATAGGCACAGTTCTTGTTAAGGCCAAGAGTGGCAGGCCACATAAAATATTGGAGAGACAAAGGCAAAGGGTGGTGAGAACGGTCAAAAACAGCCCACAGACCACCTCCAAAGACCTACAACATCAACTTGCTGCAGATGGTGTCACTGTGCATCGTTCAACAATTCAGCGCACTTTGCACAGGGAGAAGCTGTATGGGAGAGTGATGCAAAAGAAGCCTTTTCTGCACACACGCCACAAACGGAGTTGCTTGAGGTATGCAGACGCACATTTGGACAAGCCAGCTTCATTTTGGTCATAACAAGGGGCGTTATGCATGGCGGCAAAAGAACACAGCATTCCAAGAAAAACACTTGCTACCCACAGTAAAATTTGGTGGAGGTTCCATCATGCTGTGGGGCTGTGTGGCCGGTGCCAGTACTGGGAATCTGGTTAAAGTTGAGGGTCGCATGGATTCCACTCAATATCAGCAGATTCTTGAGAATAATGTTGAGGAATCAGTCACTAAGTTGAAGTTACGCCGGGGCTGGATATTTCAACAAGAGAACGACCCAAAACACTGCTCAAAATCTACTCGGGCATTTATGCAGAGGAACAAGTACAATGTTCCCAGACCTGAATATCATTGAACATCTGTGGGGTGATTGGAAGAGGGCTGTCCATGCTCGGCAACCATCAAACCTAACTGAACTGGAGATGTTTTGTAAGGAGGAACGGTCCAAAATACATTCATCCAGAATACAGACACTCATTACAGGCTATAGGAAGCGTATAAAGGCTGTTATTTCTGCTAAAGGAGGCTCTACAAAATGTTGATGTGATTTTTCTGTTGGGGTGCCCAAATTTATGCACCTCTCTAATTTCGTTTTGATGCATATTGCACATTTTCTGTTAATCCAATAAACCTCATTTCACTACTGAAATATTACTGTGCCCTTCAGTTATTTGATAGATCAAAATGAAATTGCTGATCCAAACACCCAAATATTTATAATCATAGAAATTGTCAGGGGTTCCTAAACTTTTGCACACAACTGTATAGCAATAAGAACACATTATGTTAACACATTAATGATGCTTGGAAGAACAATCTAAAACATCAACTATAGATCACTTAATACCAGAGAGCCTTCTGCTAAACACCCTAAGATGTAAGAACAGCCCCCAATTCAAAAGTTGGTAAATATAAACTAGGTCCATCTTGAACCAAAGTAGCATCAAAACCTATAACGTGCTGTGGGGAATACATTATAAATAGACATTTCACAATAGGGGGTAGTAGAAAGGGAAGGTAAGGGAGGGAGAGGGACCTTGGATAGAAGATTATAGGGAACTCTCCACTAGTCAAATTCCTTAGGATAAATCCACAATAATGGCGAAGCAACACAAGGAGAGAAAAAAAGGGGAAAAAGAAAAGAGATCAAAAAGAAGAGGGTCTGCTATGAACTTGTTAAGGGACAGATGTGTTGAATCCACAGGTTGCATGTTTTATCAAATTTTTTGGTGTTATTGCAAAGAATACAGGTAAGTTTGTCATTAATCATGATCCAATTAAGCCTATTTTTAACGTAATCAAGAGGTATTGCCGACTACTTCCAACATTTGGCAATGGTAATTCTCGCCGCCAAGAATATGTATGAAATCAGTTTTGTTGATTTTTTTTGGGCACATCTTCAGGTAATTTCTGGAAAAGGGCGGGTTCAGGAGATCTGTGGATATTCACTACCGTCACTGAATAGACAAAATTAAATATCTGGATACAAAATCTGGATACTATAGGGCATTGCCACCAAATGTGATGCATAGTGTCCAAATGTCCACAGCACCGAAAACAAGTGGGTGATGTCGTTGGATGCATCTTTGCAATCCTTGTAGGAACCAAATACCATCTTAAAAGCATTTTATAGTTAGACTCTATCAATGTAGTATTTATGGATATTTTAGAAAGCGCATACGCAATGTCTTGCCATTCAATTAGGTCAAAGGTAAGATTTAGATCCCATTCCCACTGGATCATATAGGGAAGTTTAGCATTTGGATCAGTGAGGGAAGTGTACACCGCAGATACTCGCCCCCTCAAGAAACTCCCACCTTGACAAGACAACTCAAATGTCCTAAGCGTAAGTGGTCCTGTCAGTAAACAAAGTTTAGATCTTATGGTAGATATTATTTGGTGGTATCAGAAGGTTTCAGTGCTTGGCATCTAGAGCTGTTCCCTAAAATATTTTAAGGAATAGGGTTTGTCACCATCAAGATAGTCCCCAATTCGTGAAGATCCTTATTTTAAACCATATGACTATTATTTTCAAATCTCATTGGAATAAAAATAATTGTCACTTCAAAAACAAAAAATATGTTTTTTTTCTGGTATTTTATCTTTGTGAAATTAGCCTATAATAAATAAACCCTATACCCCAAACCCACTAGAGCTGGGGATTAGAGCTGCTGTGGGGGAGGCATGGAATCTGTATATATGACTGCTGTATGGCAAAATAATTGTTTTGTACTGATGTTTTCTAAACCCATCAATAGGTGCATGTCATTATACAACAGTTAACATTTAAATGAAGTCTCCTAATATATTTATTTGATTATACTTACAATATTGTAACCTTCACCTCCATACACTGATATCTACAGAGGCCTGCACCACAGCCTGTGCCACCTCATAAGAATAACACGATTTTAGAAAACAGTGTATATAGCTTCTATATAGGAGGAGTGGTCGACTGCTGCTTTACACCCACATTTTACAGGGGCCAACATTATAAAATGACCCCACAATATTCACAATAAACTGAGCATTTGAGGCACTTTTTTGGTGTTATGGCCATTTAAAAGGTCCTGTGTCAGATTCAAAAAGCACTGCTCCCAAATTTGGTAGCTTTACCGAAACAGGTGGTAGATTCATGTCTTAGCAGCGCTTTTGCTATATGCACTATGGCTAAATCAAGTTAAAAGATAACTACCTCTAGTTCATAGATAACGAAACTGGAGGTAATTAAAGTGTTTGTAAACCCAAATAAAAAAAATGCTGCTC
Source organism: Glandirana rugosa (assembly GCA_018402905.1). NCBI lineage: Eukaryota > Metazoa > Chordata > Amphibia > Anura > Ranidae > Glandirana > Glandirana rugosa. The sequence goes on along the minus strand of BLSH010054610.1, from coordinate 703,840 downwards.
CTGTCCCTAATGTGAAATTAGCAGCATGGTGCTTTTACTTTTTAAATGATCCTTCTGTATCTCCTACAATACCTGTTTGTTAATGCTAGGTCCTAACTCCCCCCTGAGTGCAGACTCCCATTATCATATCTGCTAAGCCTGAGAGACCGTTGTCTGCGTGTGTCTGCGTCACTCGCAGCTCTCTTGTTCTCCTCTGCCTGTCTTCATCTCCCCCCTCCTCCACTTCCCTCTTCCGGTCAACACGTAGCCTCTCTCCTCTTTGCTTTGCTCTCATTGTTAACTTTAAAAGCCCCCATCCCCTCTGTGTTATATCATAAATATGCTTATCTGTACTGATAAAACACCGTCTTCCTACGATCATGTGACTCCTCAGCTCTGTCTCTCCTCTCCTCCCCGGCTGATGTCAGCTATAGTGCTTGCACCCCCCCCCCCCCCCTTGGAACTCTTACCTGAGTAGAGGAGAGGTGAGAGAAGGCAACTGATCATAGGAAGACGGTGTGTTATCAGTACAGATAAGCATATTTATGTTATAACACAAACACAGGGGAACTTATTGTTCTAATACAGTGGAGATGGGAGCATTTTATGCAAGTGGGTTAACAACCACTTTAAGACAAATTCTGAATTGTTGTACAGAGACAGACAGAGTGTCTGTCTCTGTACGCTGTGTAACAGGTTGACATGTTTGCCGCTGCTACCTCCTCCCCTCCTCACCTGTCATTGGTTGTCAAGGACACCGTTGCCCTCACAGCTGACAGGCGTCTAGCAACCAGTGATGGTGGCAGTGGGCAGAGTCTGATGGAGATGCTTTGGGACTAGTTTCCCATCAGGTTTGCTTTCTCCTTGTCTTTGACAGCAGGCAATGGGTGGATTCTATAACCAATAGCAGGCTGCCTGCTGCCTATCAATCCACCCACTGCCTGCTGTCATTCACAAGGGGTGTGGTCCCAATGGGGAACTAGTGTCTGTGAATTCCCATTAGGAATCATCCACCAAGGTACAGCAGCAACAGGGAGGGAGCTGTATGGACTCTCCAACCTCCAACAAATTTAGGTACTTGCCTCAAGTTCATGTACCTGTTTCCAAAAAGTACATGAATTTGGGTCAAGCATCAACTATTGTCATGCAGAGGCACAGGCAAATTCTAAAGAATGTCATAGATACTCTATGGATTCCTATCAATACATTTTCACTCATTCTATATACTTTTAAAGTGGTTGTAAACCCTGTTACACCACTTGTACCTACAGGTAAGCCTATAATAAGGCTTACCTGAAGGTACCGTGAATATCTCCTACACTTGAACAGTTTAGAAGATATTCACTGTATCTGCTTGTGCCGACATCATCGGTGCATGCTCACTGAAGAAACGGCCCGCTGGTGCTGTTTCTTCAGGGCCCGCGCTGTGACTTTCGGCTCCTGCAGGAGTGACGACACTGTGGCTCCAGCCAATCACAGCGCCCGAGCCCGCAAACCCAGAAGAAGCTCCGGGAAACATGCCGGCCGTCACAGTGGTGTGTGAGAACTGCTGCAACAGCTTTGATCTAAGGTATTTCATAATGAGCTAGTATGCAATGCATACTAGCTCATTATGCTTTTGTCTTGCAGGGTTATTTTTTTTTTTTTTGAGGTTTACAACCTCTTTAAATGTCTTCCTTGCATTCAACCGATTACAGTATACTTCATTCTTTACCAAATGTAATGAAAACCAGCATTTGCGTCCAGTTATTCTTGAATTTCTAAGACATTTAGTTTAAATATGATATACAGTATCTCACAAAAGTGAGTACACCCCTCAAGTTTTTGTAAATATTTTATTATATCTTTTCATGTGACAACACTGAAGAAATGAAAGTAGTGAGTGTACAGTTTGTATAACTTGCTGTCCACTCAAAATAACTCAACACACAGCCATTAATGTCTAAACCGCTGGCAACAAAAGTGAGTACACCCCTAAGTGAAATTGTCCAAATTGGTATTGATATTTTGTGTGGCCACCATTATTTTTCAGCACTGCCTTAACCCTCTTGGGCATGGAGTTAGAGTCACCAGGGCTTCACAGGTTGCCATTGGAGTGCTTTTCCACTCCTCCATGACGACATAACGGAGTTGGTGGATGTTAGAGACCTTGCGCTCCTCCAACTTCTGTTTGAGGATGCCCCAAAGATGCTTAATAGGGTTTAGGTCTGGAGACATGCTTGGCCAGTCCATCACCTTTACCCTCAGCTTCTTTAGCAAGGCAGTGGTCATCTTGGAGGTGTGATTGGGGTCATTATCATGTTGGAATACTGCCCTGCGTCCCAGTCTCCGAAAGGAGAGGATCATGCTCTGCTTCAGTATGTCACAGTACATTTTGGCATTCATGGTTCCCTCAATGAACTGTAGCTCCCCAGTGCCGGCAGCATTCATGCAGCTCCAGACCATGACACTCACACCACCATGCTTGACTGTAGGCAAGACACACTTGTGTTTGTACTCCTCACCTAGTTCCCGCCACACACGCTTGGCACCATCTGAACCATAAAAGTTTATCTTGGTCTCATCAGACTTCAGGACATGGTTCCAGTAATCCATGTTTTTAGTCTGCTTGTCTTCAAAAAACTGTTTGCGGGCTTTTTTGTGCATCATCTTTAGAAGGGGCTTCCTTCTGGGACGACAGCCATGCAGACCAATTTGATGCAGTGGGTGGTGTATGGTCTGAGCACTGACAAGCTGACCCCCCACCCCTTCAACCTCTGCAGCAATGCTGGCAGCACTCATATGTATGTTTCCCAAAGACAACCTCTGGATATGACGCTGAGCATGTGCACTCAACTTCTTTGGCTGACCATGGCTAGGCCCATTCTGAGTGGAACCTGTCCTGATAAACCGCTGTATGGTCTTGGCCACCGTGCTGCAGATCAGTTTCAGGGTCTTGGCAATCTTCTTATAGCCGAGGCCATCTTTATGTAGAGCAACAATTCTTTTTTTCAGCTCCTCAGAGTTCTTGGCCATGAGGTGCCATGTTGAACTTCCAGTGACCAGTATGAGAGAGTGAGAGCGATAACACCAAATTTAACACACCTGCTCCCCATTAACACCTGAGGCCTTTTAACGGGTCACATGACACTGTGGAGGTAAAATGGCTAATTGGGCCCAATTTGGGCATTTTCCCTTAGGGGTGTACTCACTTTTGTTGCCATCAGTTTAGATATTAATGGCTGTGTGTTGAGTTATTTTGAGGGGACAGCAAACTTACACTGTTATACAAGCTGTACACTCACTACTTTACTTTAGCAAAGTGTCATTTCTTCAGTGTTGTCACATGAAAAGATATAATACAATATTTACAAAAATGTGAGGGGTGTACTCACTTTTGTAAGATACTGTATATTTAAAGCATATTACATACAGTATATTAAAAAATAAAGCAGAGGGAACATGGGTCTAAATGTATGTCTGATCATTTATTGTAAAAGTTTCCAACCATAACGTATTTGATTTTAATATCAATAGGGATTTTAAGGACAGCTTGAAGGCAGCTCGATACTCCAATTGGGCAGATGGTTGCTGTGTTGTGTTGTTAGCTCTCTGCCCAATAAGAGAACTTCCCAGACTGAGTAGCCCTACAGATAAAAGCTGAAAAGCTAAAATAAAGCTGATGATGCCATCAGGCTCATTTGACAACACATACAGTAGATACTCAACTTGCTTGTTATCCCTATGCCCACTCAAACCCCAACCAGGAGAAATAGGGTATCTCCTTTTTGTCTAGATGACCTTTCCACAGGTATCAATGGAGACTGCAACATGCAGGAGCCTGGCCAAAAGATTTTGGAGAAGAGGCTGCACAGCTTCCAGGGGGGGTCAAACAGTGAAGATCTCAGAGGAGCAGGGACAGGTAAATATAATCTTTTGAAGAGGGTCCTGGGTGCATGAAAGGGTGTCTCTATAATGGTAACAGTTTTCCTTTAAGTCCTTCTGGACAGCATTATATTACTTATTAGGGGTATTCTACCAAAGCTTCCATGCCCTGACAACACCCACTTTTTCCTTTAGGGTGCAAAGCATACCCCCACCGTATAATATCTGTGGTACATTAGGAAGCAATGTGTCTTTTTTGAATCCTAGCAGCACCTTTGATTATGAGTGCCCAGTGATCCTTATACCTGGATATACGCTATATGTAAATCTCAATCTCTCACTTGAGGCCCATAATTCTGGCACTCTATCTCCCATTATATAATTCAATGTGCAAGCATTTATTGTTGGTAGGCCAAAGTCTTTTCATTACTGGGTATACAGTGCAGTCTGTAAGGACCTATTTACTGCACTGCTTAGTGCTGCTCCAGATGATAATTGTATCATTCGACACACAGTACTGCCACTTAGTAGGTACAAACCTGGATATGAAAATTAGTATGTAGCACCCTCATCCTAGAATAGGGTGGCAGGCAAATTTAGTTCTGCTGGGTGGTAGTCAGCTTGGCTGATTTGTAATGTTTTAGAGATGAAATGGCTTTATTCCAGTTCTGTGTGGTTTCTCCCTTTTGTCAGTAGGTGGTGCTGTTGCCCCTGACATTAGAGTGATGAGCTAAAGTATACACAAGTTATTGTTAAACATACTTTTCTCAGCCAATCAGCTTGATAGTGTTGCATGCTGGGAAAAGGTATTTAACCGGAAGAAGTCAGGTGATCTGGGAATTCCCACTGTGGGCTGAGGCCTAGGTGGATGTACATCAATTAGTTCCTGGCTGCTAGGCCTGAAGCCTAAGGCCTATCCAGGTGGTTGCCGGTTGCTAGGCCTGTCCGAAGTCTATATGGGAGTTCAAGTTCTATTGAGGAAAGCCTGCCAAAGATATGGACGTGATTGATGGAGTTCTGAGAAAGCACCAGAGGGGACTCTTCATGAGCAGGAGGCTATGAAGTGGCACGGAGGACTTCAGGAGGGAACTCATCCAAGTGAATCCATATGAAGGAAGCTGTGAGTAAAGTTCAGTTACTAAAGGAGATGGCCTGTCCTACAAATTACAGATGTGCTGGTTCAGCTTAAACAGCTTAAAGGCTCTTTTTCCTGTACTGCTGTCGGCCTTATCTCACCTATTTTTGTCTAAGGAGTCTGCCTACCTGTTGATCACTACTAAGGGTGTCCTGTGCCCTACTCCCCTCTCCCATATTTCTCCTGTTTAAAGCATAAAAGTGACTGGCGCTCAACTTCTTTTTCTTGCTCATCACCCACCATGCCCAACACCCTACACCCTGAGGAATGTGTAACCCTCCCCGACCTGTGAGAGTCACCATCAGGCTACCTGAGAGTCGGGGCAGGCGCTATAAATATGCAAAATATAACACAACCCAGCTGTACACAAGTGAAAAACAGATTAATAAGTCATCAAGTATTACATTACCAAAAGGAAATTGATATTTAAAGAATATAAAATATGGATTCCCTCAAATCCATTAAAGAGATTGCTCTCATTAGATAATAGTCTTCCTATACAGACCAGCCTCCAAACTAATAAAACAAGGCGCTGTCATTAGATCATTGTTCTGAAAGTAACTGATCCATTGACCCATTCATCATCTTCTGTCGTCAGGTAATGTTAATCCTATATGGGCCTGATTCCATCAAATGAAACATGCCACAGTCATTTGATTATGATATATATACTGTACAGGCTTGTAACCCTTTAATGAATGTATTCTAGTTCTAGTTAATGAGTATGGTACATATTCATTTGTGATTCCAGTAAAGCAGACAGGATTTAATGCTGCAGACTGAGCATCAAGAACACGGCAGATTATTCTGTTACTCTGTAAATGTAGAGATGAACTTGGAATTAAAACCTAATTCCAATTCCCTGTGACATATTCGGTGGAAATTCTAATCCGGCCCAGTGCCCTTAGTTTAGTCTGTAAACTAGGTCAGATCTGCAGGGCAACATTTTATAAAATCCTATCATTATAAGCATCTAGCTTTAGCATAGATATGAAAACGGCAGTTACAGTTAAGGGAACCCATTTATCTCTTTCTATTATCTAGTATGATCTAAAAACTGTGTCTGATAACAGTGATGAATCATGTATAACAGCCTTTCTCATCCTCTTTACCCCAATCATTTTTTTTTTTAAAACAGATGGGAGGTCAATCAGCCACCACTCAAGGAACCCCTAGCAACCTCTTAAGGAACCCTAGGACTTTACGGAACTCTAGTTGAGAATGGTCGGTGTATAAGATAAACAAGGGAATGTCATTGTCAGGACAGGTTCTGTATGTCTGGAGCCTGAATTCCTGGAGTTCACTCAAAGGTTTAGGGGTTCCCCGAGCAGAGAATAATTTCAGCCTCTCGGATAAGTGACTAGTGAAACCAATGATTGTTTTCGATATCTGTAAAGTGGGCATTCTTTCCACAGACCACCAATGCAAATGGAATTCCTCCAGCTGACCAATAATGTAGAGTATTTTTCCCAAAGACCCCCAAAGTCTTCACTTACTGCTAATGTAAGGGAGCTCACCATCCGCTGACCACCAACTAATGTACCCACAACATCTAAAGACTTGTAAGCTGCCATATATTACATTTTTGTTTATGGGTTCATGCAAAGGGTGAGCTGGCATGTGTAGGGCATGGGCGTGTCTCAGTCCCAAATAATACATGCACGAAAGAACAGCCAAAAATATAAAATATACAAGAAATTTTATTACAAAAACCATATTGTCATACCATACGTTACCAAATATATGTGTATATCAATAACCATCATTGAGTAAATCATATGTTGAATTAAACGTCCAATGAAGTAGTGAAGTAGGTGATCTGTACTATTTGTCTCTACGCATTTCGCAAGATATGTACTCGTTTCCTCAGGAGAGGTACAGATGGATATCTAAGGGTAAAGACAATGTTATTGAAAACAAATGGTTTTAAATGTATGTAACATTTGTTTTTTAGAATAAAATTGTTTATATTTGTGGCTGTGCCTCGTAAAAGTGCCATGGGCAATTTTGTTTTGTGCTTGTTTATGGGTTTAGATATGCTTTAAAGTGTAGCCCTAATGTTTTTTTAATGATTGGACAGGGTCTATATTGGGAGATTGTACTTTAATTCCTATCCTGAAAACACAAAAGAAGTGAGTGGAATTTATTCTAAAGTAAGGGGAAAACCCCTTAACAGAACAAGTGTCCCCATTGGATGTTTTTCTACGGCGCCTTTTCTGGTGACAATTGTCTAAAGCTAACAATATGCTATACAATTTGATTGTACAATCTCCTTTAGATCTGCCCACAATTATGTAATGTAAGGCTCTGTGCAATTATATAGAAGTTGATTGGATTGTAAAGGTTGGTCCTCATCGTACATAGTTTTGGTAAATTTAAATAAGATTGTTTCGGGATTTTACAATCAGATTGTAGTGTGTATGGCCACCCTAAGAGCGGATGAAAGCGATTGTAAACCCCCGATGCTAAAAAACAAAAAAAAAAAAAAACACTTGCAAGGCAATGGCATAATGTGCTAGTATGCGTTGCATACTAGCACGTTATTAAATACTCACCTTGGAATGAAGCCCTGTAAAGTTGTAAAGCTGTAAAGTCCCTGCTGAGAAGGCTGACATGTTCCCCCTGTCTGTCTTAGGGGTTCAAGAGCTCCGGCTATGTGATTGGCCGCAGCCGCAATGACATCACTCTCGCGCATGCGTGTGGGACCCGCCATTTCCGGCACGGGCACCGAAGGTCTGGCTAGGGCACATGCCCACCTGGTTTTATAACGGATATTGTTGTTATGAAGCAAGACAAATATGACACAGCATGACCCCGATCTTGGTAAAGAGCCAATGACGAGGCTCCTTACCCATGTTATTGGCTGTGTCCAATCACAGCCCATCACATGTAAATGCAGAAGTGCAGTTTATCAGCTGACCTCACACTGACAGAGTGTGAGGAGGGCTGATCAGTGGCATCTCCTCACCGGGCAGACTGTGCAGGTAATCAGGGCACTGATTAGAGTGCAGCCCTAGCAGTGCCTAGCAAGTGACGGTGCTGCCTTTCCTTGCCCATCATTGACACCCATCAGTGCCAACAGTACTGCCTATCAGTGCCACCCATCAGTACCACCTATCAGTGCTCATCAGTGTGGCATATCAGTGCCATCTACCAGTGCCCAGTGTGGCATATTAGTGCCGTCTATCAGTGCCACTCATTAGTGTTGCCCATCAGTGCCACCTATCAGTTCCCATGAGTGCCGCCTATCAGTGCCATTCATTAGTGCTGCTCATCAGTACCACCTATGAGTACTCACCAGTGTGGCATATCAGTGCCGCCTCATCAGTGCCCAGTGTGGCATATCAGTGCTCATTAGTGCCACCTACCAGTGCCCAGTGGGGCATATCAGTGCCACCAATTAGTGCTGCCCATTAGTGCAATCTATCAGTTCCCATCAGTGCCACCTGTGCCCATCAGTGCAACATATCAGTTCCCATCAGTGCCACCTGTGCCCATCAGTGCCACCTATCAGTGCTGCTCATTAGTGCCACCGTGACTACCCGTGACTATCCCACCGTGATTACTCGTCGTGACTATCCACCGTGACTACCCGTGTCCACCGTGACTACCCTTGACTATACAACGTGACTACCCGTGTCCACCGTGACTACCCTTGACTATCTAACGTGATTACCCGTCGTGATTAACCACCGTGACTATACGGGGTGACCCGTGACCATCCACCGTGATTACTCGTGACTATACGGTGTGACCCGTGACTACTCCGCCGTGACTATACGGTGTGACCACTCATGAGTATCCACCATGACTACTCGTCGTGATTACTTACCGTGACTATCCGCCGTGAGTACCCTTGACTATCCACCGTGACTACCCGTTGT
>BLSH010054610.1:681021-691229 GCA_018402905.1 Glandirana rugosa | reverse complement strand
AAGACCTGAGACTGGGATGGAGATTTGTCTTCCAACAAGACAATGATCCAAAACATAAAGCAAAATCTACAATGGAATGGTTCACAAATAAACATATCCAGGTGTTAGAATGGCCAAGTCAAAGTCCAGACCTGAATCCAATCGAGAATCTGTGGAAAGAACTGAAAACTGCTGTTCACAAACGCTCTCCATCCAACCTCACTGAGCTCGAGCTGTTTTGCAAGGAGGAATGGGCAAAAATTTCAGTCTCTCGATGTGCAAAACTGATAGAGACTTCCCCAAGCGACTTACAGCTGTAATCGCAGCAAAAGGTGGCGCTACAAAGTATTAACTTAAGGGGGCTGAATAATTTTGCACTCCCAATTTTTCAGTTTTTTATTTGTTAAAAAAGTTTGAAATATCCAATAAACTTCGTTCCACTTCATGATTGTGTCCCACTTGTTGTTGATTCTTCACAAAAAAATTACAGTTTTATATCTTTATGTTTGCAGCCTGAAATGTGGCAAAAGGTCGCAAAGTTCAAGGGGGCCCAATACTTTCGCAAGGCACTGTATATTTTTTTCATATATATTATAATTTATGATTTCGTTATTTCAAACTTTATCATACCTGGAATGTCTACTAGACTCCTGTCTTAAGCGAGTTATTCCTAAGAATTACAGGCCTATAATATAAAACGCCAAATTTCTATACGAAACAATGTACCGCTTTGAAACGCAAAAATCTGACATAAACATATCGCCAGGGAGATTAAGGACCGGAAGGATTTCCCACTGTAGGACCAGAGCACTTTTTGCGATTCGGCACTGCATTGCTTTAACTGATAATTGCGCGGTTGTGTGACATTGTACCCAAAAGCTAAATTGGCGTCCTTTTTTTCCCACAAATAGAGCTTTCTTTTGGTGGTATTTGATCCCCTCTGCGTCACTTCTGATCACCGCTATTAACAAAAAAAGAGCGATCATTTTGAAAAAAAAAATGTTTTTTACGTTTTGCTATAATACATATCCAAAAAAAAAAAAATAATAATTTATTCATCAGTTTTGGCCGATATGTATTCTTCCTCATATTTGTGGTAAAAAAAATTGTGTTTGGCATTTGATTGGTTTGCGCAAAAGTTGCCGCGTTTACAAACCACGAGAATTCATTTATGACGTTGTTACTTTTTTTTCTTTTTCTTATTTGCTAGTAATGGCGGCGATCTGCAATTTTTATCGGGACTGTGATATTGCAGCAGACATGTCTGAGTTTTTTTACACTTTTTTTGGACCAATGACATTTATACAGAGATTAGAAATGTAAATATCCACTGATTACTATAAATGTCACTGGCAGTGAAGGGGTTATCCTGCAGGGGGCGATCTAGGGGTTAACTGTGTTCCCTAGGCGTGTTCTAACTGTGAGGGGGCTGGGCTGCCAGGGGCACCAGAGATCTAACTCATCTCAGTGACAGGGATCAGTAGATCTCTTGCATGCCGCCTGACAGAGCGGGGAACCGCCGTGTTTACATCGGTGGTTCCCCGTTTTTCTTCTCTGCCAGGCAATCGCGAGTAGCCAACGGACATCTAGTCCGCTGGACCCGCGGCCATACTGCTGCAGAGTGCGGCGGGCACGAGAGCACGCCGCTCGCTAGCCGCGCACGAGAGAGCCGCCATTTATAGACGGCGATTCGTGCGAACGTGCCACTCTGCAGCAGTAAATGTACGCGAGCCGGTCCGGAACCGGTTAAGGCACTGTACATTTTTTACTGTGTTTACATGAATTGTCTATGGTCTCTTTAAAAAGGATGACATTTGAAGAAAATTGAAGTTTCTATCCCATGTTGCAATAGGATGTGGTTATGAAGCAAAGAGAAAAATAGAAGGTATTTATTACATATAAGCAATGCACGCATTTGGATGTTAGTCACTAAGGCGAAATGTCATCATTAGTAAAACATCTCTGAAGTGAATCATTTGTACATTTATAGAACTGCCTAGCAGAAAGCGAGGTGGTAACTATATACTATAATCAAACTATAGCCAAAGCAATTTCAATGCTGCTTTCTCTAAATCATAGGGATTGACTTACACACATTAACGTAATAATCCATATGCAGCTTTTTTTGAAAGACACATGTTAGTGCATTACCTCTTGTACTATGCTGTAATGCACGTGTGTCAAGACACCATATCACATCTGCGTGTAGGGTTGCCACCTTTTCTTCAAGTCAAACCTGAACACTTTAGTGGCATTTGACACCTTTGGGTGCCCCAAGGAAAGTAGTAATGCGGTGTGCATAGCATGCTGCAGTGAACAGTAGGTGTGGCCAAATTACTCTTGCTGACATCATTGCACTGCCCCCCCCCCCCCAGTGATTCCGAACCTCCCCCCCTCACCCCCAGACAGTGGCCCGCAGCTCCCAGACAGCAAAAGATTTGTCTGTGACTATCTTAGTTACTTGGGGAGCCACAGCTTAGTCGGAATAATGTGTCCGGGTTTCAGTCTACCTGAAACCCGGACACATGATTCAAAACCCGAACTGTCCGGGTAAATCCTGGACAGGTGGCAACCCTACCTGCGTGTGTACTGCTCACGTCACCACAGCATAATAGTGTGATAGGAGCCTAAAGGAGTAGAGATTGTTTTTCTAATATAGTGAGACTTTACCTTGCTAGATGATCCTCTACCTTTAGAAAACCGGGTCCACCGGTTAGAAAAAAAAATATGCAACTCAAATTGCATACAATAATTGCTTGATTACTAATGGTAAAATATTCAGTGTTAGAATTGGTAAAATTTGCTAAAGGAAATCTACCCTGACAGAAATATGGGGGCTGCCATTACTGACGTCTCTCAAATAATATTAGTTGTCTGGCACTGATCCAGAAATATAAGAAAGTCAGAATGAGTTAAATCCTGCTCTGCATAATTTTTCTTAGTCAGTGCCTTAGAGGTCTTCGGAGATGGGCTTTAAAATTTATGGCGTATTTTTCCTCAAATAAGGCCCTTTTCACACGGACGTGTCTGTGTGCGGGGATCCCCGCTGAGCCAACGGATGACAGATCCGTCTCCGCAAACTGTGCGGAGCCGGATCTGTCAGAGCGCCGCTCTCCTCTATGAAAAATCGGATGACAACAGACCGTCTGTCCATTGTTATCCGATCCGCAGACGGATGGAAAATAGGGTTTCCATCCGTCTGACTTTATGGATCACGGATCGCATTGGAGAGTGTCCGCTGACATCCGCCGCTCCATAGAGGAGAATGGGGCGTCCATTCAGGTCCGCCTGAAAAACAGACAGGCGGACCTGAACGGAACGCCTGTGTGAAAGGGGCCTAAGGAGGTCCATTGTCATCTGATTTTCTATAGAGGAGAGCGGCGCTCTGACAGATCTGTCTCCAACAGTTTGCAGAGATGGATCTGTCATTCGGGATCGATCCCAGCTGAGCAAAATGGACCCCACATACGGCATTCCATTCAGGGCCGCCTGTCCGTTTTTCAGGCGGACCTGAACGGACGCCCTATTCTCCTCTATGGAGCAGCGGATGTCAGTGGAGACATGTCCGCTGACATCCGCCACTCTCCGATCTGTGATCCGGAACCCTATTTTTCCATCCGTCTGTGCATCGGATTGGATGACAATGGACAAACGGTCCGTTGTCATCTGATTTTCCATAGAGGAGAGTGTGGCTCTGACAGATCTGTCTCCGCACAGTTTGCGGAAACTGATCTGTCATCCGTCGTCTCAGCAGGGATCAGCAGAGCGATCCCCGCTGAGCAAAACAGACCCCCCGCAGACATGTCCCTGGGAAAATGGGCCTTACAGTTGTGCATTATTACACAGACAAGACAAACTTTTTGTTTCCACAAATGTGAGGTAATATTGATTCTAAGCATGCAACGCTCTTCTAGGAAGCACTTTCTAAACAAGTTTGTTTTGCAATGTATAGCTGAGTAAGACAGCACACAATGACTCCACACAGTACAGTAACTATCATACGTAACAGCAGAAGGCGGATAACTTCCAGTCATTGTACTTACTGAAGTTTTGCACAACTGCATGTATAGAGGTAATAGAGTGTCACAGTTGATGTTATATTACCACATTGCCAGGCCTGAAACATGACTAGAGACAAGCTCTTGACTTGCATATGTCATAAAGGTGGATTCAATAATGGAAAATTCCTGTCATATACTTACACAAATCTACTTTTTCTTTTTGCCTCACAATGTCATTAAATTTGGGCTTCAGCAATGTCTCTGAGATCTGTAGTACAGCCACTTTGAGTAGCTATAAAGATTTTCAAAATATATGTAGCCAACGCTACAATAAGTTAATTCAAACATCAACAAGAATGAAGACACTGTCAGGCTGATAGAAAAGCGCTAGATTCACGTTCATGCCTTTGAATCACATGCCAAGAACACCAGATCTTGGGTAGGCTCTAGATAAGTTTATTAGCCAACAAAACTCTGACAGGCTGATGACTGACAATTACCTATTGTGTCCAGGCCAAGAAGAATCTTCATAAAGGTCTTTGGTCTGACTGATTCTGTAAAGCAGGCGGCATAGCTGATCTTGTTGAAAGCAAAAGAGAAGACATTTCTGCATTTCTGGTGTGGAGGAAACATTTGTGCATGTAGGTATGGGCAGTAGCCAATCTCCTGGGTGGACTACTTTGACTTTACTTCTTGTGGTGGCGCTGGCACTATTGCCTTAGAGACAAGATGGGAATCCTGGTTACAACAAATAGGTATTCTGGGGGCAAGGATTTAAACTTTAGAGTAAAGCTTCTAGTTGATACCTAACGATCTTTAACCTTGTCTGCCCAAAGTGTTTTAATTTCAAACAGGAAGGACTGGGCAGCCTTGCACCACAAGGATTTGTCTCCTTGACTGGGCGTGGGTGATTTAGCTTTGTTGGACTTGAGGAACAAACTTTGCATGCCCCTCCTGGCAAATAATTTGCTTGGCTTGTGGGACCTGACCTCTTGATTTCTGGAGCACAATATCTTGTCCATAGAGGAATGGTGCTTCTTGCTTCTATTTTGAGGCCAGTAGCATACACCCAGATAGCAAGCAATCAAGCTGCTAAACTATTGCTAGACTTGCCAGGCTTCATACGTTTGTTGCACAATTGCAGCAAGTCTCCATTGCATGACTCCAGATCAACTTTCTTTGCAAAAATTGTGCAAGTCTGCTGCAAGTTCTTGTTCAATTATGTTGTGCAATAGTCATCCCACCACAGGGGTCACTGTGACTTGCAGAGCTCTTGCTGTAGACTCACCACTGCAACTTTTGTCTTGCTAAAGACTTGCCATGCAAACATCCTACAAACTGGAAAAGTGTTAACTAGAACTTGTGATTTAGGGGTGTGTACCGCGCTTATGGGTTGTGCTGTTAGACTGCTGCCTTCCAGAGATTCCCTCCCGTAGGGGGGATGTGTAACTGATAAAGGGGGTGCTTGGCTATGGCGCTGTCTCAGCAATGCTGAGACAGCGCCATAGCCAAGCACCCCCTTTATCAGTTAACTAGAACTTGTGCTTCAAGTGCTCTGCAAGTGTACAACTTGCCAGTGAAAATATGCAGCAAATTAGCAGACTTACAAATCAACACTGCCACAAATTTGTGGCAAGTTATCCTTGCTATTTGGGCAATTTACATGCCACAAGCCCATGCTGGGGTAACTCAAATAAATTGTGTCCTCACTGGCCATAAGATTGTAGGTGATACCAAACTTCAACCAAGCATAAAAAAAAAAAACACATCAACACTTTAATTCAATTGAGATCAAATGGCCATGGTACTTTTACTGGTTTCAATCAATAATAACCATAATACATTTCAATAACTTGAAAAGTATATTTACTTTATTAACTTAGAATAATAATCATACGAAATCAATAGGCCAACTACTCAGTCATAAAAGCTTGAGCACCATAACCGTAAAATCCAGAGTTTAAGAAGTAGTCCCCACTTTCCAGGATTATGTAACAAGCCCAGCTACCCCATTTCAATACACAACTGCAAGTCTACACTAAAGATATCTAAGTCAATATCAGAGTAGAAGCATAGAGGAGAGTAGAATGGGATAAATGTAGCTATCCTCACTGGGGTAAAGTGAAAGGTCTTACTTTTCTTTAGAGTTTGTAGTTTTTCTGATAACATTTTTTTTTTTTTACATGTAGAGCCATGGTTTGGCTCTCCATCCTCTGCAACCCTTGATGAATATATATCTGGTCCTTAGGGGATGAACAGACAAAGTGGTTATGTTAGCAGCTTTCCATTCACACCTGGGTGATAGAATGCATGGTTATGTTCATATCAACATCATTCCTTGTCTCTAAAACGACAGCATAAGGATCAATGGGACATATCTGGAAAAGAAACAGATGTTTGTAAATAGCGAGGGAAGGTTATTTTTGGGGATTATTGAATAATCTATCATTTATGATATTGACTGTTGGATAATTTATTTAGGATATTTTACATACATATTGTTGGAAGGCAACATGGTTTAATATCATATTTCTGGAGTTACAGCCTGGTTGATACAGATAAATTGGAATTTGTCATCTTGGAATTGCCAGTACAGCAGATTTTCTAGCAGGGATATGTAACTGAAGAATGCATATCAGAGTCACGCATACCCCCTGGCACAATGACCTCTCCTTTGAACATGCCCCTCATGGAAATCATGACCCTTGTGTTCACTGTACCCTCTGCCTCTACCATGTAGCATACCAGGTAGATTATCTCGTTCACATCCAGAAGGTCTTTTGCCACTCCTTCCTGGTTTACCTTCTCTGTTTCTATAAATCAGAGGATAAAGTCCTGTTTCTCATTTCAGTCTACCTAGCGGAACTGCAATATAAAAAGATATGTTAAAGTGATTCTAAAGGAAAGATGAAAAAACAAATATGTTATACTTATCTGCTATGTGTAATGGTTTTGTACAGAGCAGCCCTGATCCTCTTCTTTTTGGATCCCCCACCGGTGGTCCTGGCTCCTCCTCCTGCCAAGTACCCCCAATAGCAAGCCTCTTTCTATGAGGTCTCTAGAGCAGGCTCACTTCCAAGTCATACACTGTGTGTCCATTCACACACAAAGCATTGCTTGGCCCTGCCCCCTGCTCTCTCCTCATTGGCCCACTGGCTTTGATTGACAGCAGCAGGAGTCAATGGCTCCTGCTGCTGTGTAAGTCAATGAGGAGAGAGAGACCCGGGAGAGGCACTGCTCTGATGCACATTGGTGGATCAAGATGAGGCTCAGGTAAGTAATTGAGGGGTGGGGGGGAGCTGCACCCAGAAGGCTTTTTAACTTAACCACTTAGAGATCACCCACCGCATATATTCTGCACAGGGCGGCTCTATTGCACGAAACAATGTACCTGTACGTTGTTTCGTGCACTAGATACTATCCCAATGTCCGCTGGCCACCTGCGATCACTCCACAGAGAGGCAGAATGGGGATCCGCCTATGTAAACAAGACAGATCCCCATTCTGACAGGGAAGTACCCAGAGATCTTCTGTTCCTAGTAATCAGGAACAGTGATCTCTGTGTTCTTCCTGTCAGTCCATCCCCCACACAGTTAGAAAACACTTGCAGGGAACACTCTTAATCCTTTGGTCGCTCCTGATGTTAAACCCTTCCCTGACGGTGTCACTTATACATTGATTATTATTATACAGGATTAGTGTATTTTTTTTAGCACTGATCACTGTATTGGTGTCATTGGTCCCCAAAAAGTGTTACTTAGGGTCAGATTTGTCTGCCGCAATGTTGCAGTCTCGCTAGAAATCGCTGATTGCTGCCATTACCAGTAAAAACAATAAAAAAAAAAATTAAAAGTCCATAAATCTATCCCATATATTGTAGACGCTATAATTCGTAGATTGTAGACCAATCAATATACACATATTGGGATTTTTTACCAAAAATATGTAGAAGAATACATTTTGGCCTAAATTGATGATGGAATTCGATTTTTTTACATTTTTTGGATATGTATTATAGCAGAAAGTAAAAAAATATTGTTGATTTTTTTTTTTTTTTAAATTGTTGGTATTTTTTTGTTTATAGCACAAAAAAGAAAAACCGCAGAGGCGATTAAATATCACCAAAAGAAAGCTCTATTTGTGGGAAAAAAAGGACATCAATTTTATGTTGGTACAATATCGCACGCCAGCGCAATTGTAAGTTAAAATAATGCAGTGCCGAATAGCAAAAAATGGCCTGGACATTAAGGGGGCAAATCTCTCTGGGGCTGAAGTGGTTAATGCATATCCTGCATTAAGCTAAAGAACCTTGAGCCTTTAGAACTACTTAATTCTTCTGCTAACAATTTTGTGCAGAGCTTTGATCCCTCCCACCCAGCCTGGTGTCCCATAGGGAGGTAGTGGACAAAACTCCTGCCAGGTTTACCCCTGTTACCCCGTAGACACGTTCCGAAAATAGGACGTTTTTTTTTTTTTTTTGCATTCAGTCAGATCGAATCGGAAGAGTGTACTAAAGTCATGAAAATTCTCATACAACAGAATAAAAAATCTGATGTGTTGTAGTGTATTTGTATTGTATTTTCGGACGACAACTGTACTGATTAAACGAAAATCGCATGATAGAGAAAAATTTTCGTGTTAGCCAATCTAATAATATCGGATGAACTGTCATGATTGGCTCTCGAAAGCTCTGTACTAACGATCCGATTATCGTACGATCGCTTAGAAAGCGGGATTTTTCATCCGATTTTCGGATCGTGTGTACGGGCCATAGTTTTGTTCGGGAGGTTTCCCTGTGGCTTCCTGTCCCAAGGACACGCAAGACAATGAGAGGTACTATCATCCCAAAGTGAGATCCCGAAGTAAGAAATCCCCTTCTAAGGCTCCATTCAAACGAATGCGTTTTTTGATGCATTTTGCAGAAATGCAAGGAATTTTTTTTAACATGGGTTCCTATGCAACATGTTCACGTCAATGCATTTTTGTGCCTCTGGGTTTTTGGAAAGGGTCGGGGACTTTATTTCCCTCATAATGCATGTAATAGACTTCAATGAGCATGCAAGAAAAATGCAAGTGCTGCGTTTTTGATGCGTTTGTGCTGTGATTTGCGTTTTTACCACTTCAATACCAAGGACGCCATATGAAGTCCTTGAATTTGAGTGGCGATATCTGAATGGTGCCTTCAGCTACAGGCACCATTCAGATACGGTTGTTTAGAGCCGGCGATTCTCTGCAAGATAAAAGTGGTCTTAGCAGCGGATTCACCGCAAGATCACTTTTATTGGTGCAGGGAGAGGTGCTTCCCTGCCACTTTCCCATCATCTCTGCCACTTACCGGACCGTCGGCAGCGGCGGAGATGATCGGGTCCGTTCCCCCCCTGCACAGGAAGCCAAGTAAGCGGAAGATGCCGCCCACTCAGCTCCATAACATTGCAGGGCGGAAGCGACGTCACAAGTCACTTCTGCCCAATGTTCTTAAAGGGCCCATTTTTTTTAACCACTTCCGGACCGCCCGCCGGCAGTTCGAAGTGGGATACCGTTGTTATGGTATCAAATAGCTACCATAACCCCGGTATATTTTTTTTCTGCAGGCGATTCTGCGTCTGATAAAAGTGGTCTTAGTGGTGGATTCGCCGCGAGATCACTTTTATCAGCGGTGGGAGAGGTGTCCCCCCTCCCGCCACTTTCCGGTCATCTCCGCCAGTTACCGGACCCGCCGGCTGCGGCGGAGATGATCACGACCGCCCCCCCAGTGTCCGTGAGCCGAGTGAGAGGCTGAAGCCGCTTACTCGGCTCCATAACATGGCTGGGTGGAAGTGACGTCACAAGTCACTTTCGCCCAATGGTCTTAAAGGGGACATTTTTTTTTTTTTTTTGCATTTAAGTGTAAATATGAGATCTGAGGTCTTTTTGACGGCTCATTCGCCGAAGTCGGAGAGTGAGCCGAGTGCCTGTGACCCCCCCGCCAGCACTAGTAGAGGCGGCGTCGGCCGCCCAGGCCATTGACCGCCTCTACTGGCCTTTCACCGCCCTCCCCCCTGTGGAGAGGGTGGCGACTATTTTCACTAGAGCGCCGCTTAGGTGGTGATTCTGGTGAAAATAGTCTGCGTCTTAGCGGACGTCTTTTTTTTATATGGCCCCAATACCATCGATAAACTATGGTATTGTTGCCATAGGGTGAAGCTTGACGGCCGCCCGCCAGGCCTTCACCAATTTTTTTTACCCGGG
>BLSH010054610.1:666056-681011 GCA_018402905.1 Glandirana rugosa | reverse complement strand
TTCTTAAAGGGCCCATTTTTTTTAACCACTTCCGGACCGCCCGCCGGCAGTTCGAAGTGGGATACCGTTGTTATGGTATCAAATAGCTACCATAACCCCGGTATATTTTTTTTCTGCAGGCGATTCTGCGTCTGATAAAAGTGGTCTTAGTGGTGGATTCGCCGCGAGATCACTTTTATCAGCGGTGGGAGAGGTGTCCCCCCTCCCGCCACTTTCCGGTCATCTCCGCCAGTTACCGGACCCGCCGGCTGCGGCGGAGATGATCACGACCGCCCCCCCAGTGTCCGTGAGCCGAGTGAGAGGCTGAAGCCGCTTAGATAGCTCCATAACATGGCTGGGCGGAAGCAACGTCACAAGTCACTTTCGCCCAATGGTCTTAAAGGGGACATTTTTTTTTTTTTTTTGCATTTAAGTGTAAATATGAGATCTGAGGTCTTTTTGACCCCAGATTTCATATTTGGGAGGTCCTGGCATGCTTTTTTCTATTACAAGGAATGTTTACATTTCTTGTAATAGGAATAAAGGTGATCAAAATTTTTTTTAAAAAAAATTACAGAGTAAAAATAAAAAATAAAATAAATAATTAAGAAAAAAAAAATTTAAAGCGCACTGTCCTTGCGAGCTCGCGCGCAGAAGCGCACGCATACGTAAGTCCCACCCACATATGAAAACGGTGTGCAAACCACACATGTGAGGTATCGCCGCGATCGTTAGAGTGAGAGCAACAATTCTAGCACTAGAGCTCCTCTGGACCTCAAAAACGCTAACCTGTAGAATTTTTTAAACGCCGTAAATGGAGATTTTTATGTTGCAAAGTTTGTCGCAATTCCGCAAGCGGATGCAATTTTGAAGCATGACATGTTGGCTATCATTTTACTTGGCGTAACATTATCTTTCACAATATGGGAAAAAATTGGCCTAACTTTACTGTTGTCTTATTTTTTAACTCAAAAAACTCAATTTTTAAAAAAAAAATTATGCTTGTAAGACCGCTGCGCAAATACGGTGGGACATAAAGTTTTGCAATGGCCGCCATTTTATTCTCTAGGGTGTTAGAAAAAAAATATAATGTTTGGGGGTTCTTAGTAATTTTATAGCAAAAAAAAAAATGATTTTAACTCGTAACCACCGAACCCAAAAAACAGGCTCGGTCTTAAAGTGGGTAACTGTCATTTTTTTTTTTTTTGCATTTAACTGTAAATATGAGATCTGAGGTCTTTTTGACCCCAGATTTCATATTTAAGTGCTTTTTTCTATTACAAGGAATAAAAATGACCAATTTTTTTTTTTTAAAGAACGGGTTAAAATTAAAAGATACAAAGTAAAATAAATAAGAGAAAAAAAAATTTAAAGTGCCCTGTCCTTGCGAGCTCGCGCGCAGAAACGAACGCATACGTAAGTCCCGCCCGCATATGAAAACGGTGTTCAAACCACACATGTGAGGTATCGCCGTGATTGTTAGAGCGAGAACAAAACTTTTAGCACTAGACCTCCTCTGTAACTCAAAACTGGTAACCTGTAGAAATTTTTAAACTTCGCCAATGGAGATTTTTAGGTTGCAAAGTTTGTCGTCTTTCTGCGAGCGGGCGCAATTTCAAAGCATGACATGTTAGGTATCAATTTACTCAGCGTAACATTATTTTTTCACAATATGGAAAAAAATTGGGCTAACTTTAACTGTTGTCTTATTTTTTCACTCAAGAAAGTAATTTTTAAAAAAAGAAAAAATAGCACTTGTAATACCGCTGCGCAAATACGGTGCGACATAAAGTTTTGCAATGACCGCCATTTTATTCTCTAGGGTGTTAGAAAAAAAAATATATAATGTTTGGGGGGTTTAAGTAATTTTATAGCAAAAAAAAATGGTTTTAACTTGTAAACGCCAAGTCCAGAAAATAGGCCTGGTATTGAAGTGGATAAATCTGCGTAGCAACAAAATCCCCCCCCCCCCCAAAAAAAATAAATAAATAAAAAAAAAAAAAACACAAAACGCAAATCGCTGCAAATTCGCGGTACAAAAGCGTTAAAAAACGCAGAAAGCACCGAAAAAACGCTTAAAAGCAAAACGCATTTCCGATCGCTGCTGGCGCCCATCGGGGAAATGTCTCACTGCCTGTGATTGGCGCAGTGCAGGGTTCACTTACCGGCGGGCTCGGGCACGTGCACTTGTGAACATGCCCAAGCTCATCCTTAGTTGTCACTAGAATTGATGTCCCCACTGAAAAATTTCCCCTCATCAGTTGCACTGGTGACAACTATAACATTTTGGATCTTTCATTACTTTCTGTTCCAATGATCATGGACCTAGGGAAAACAGAGAGGGCGAATATTCCCAGAAGAAACACAGAGTAATAAAAACATGATCATGGCTGCAACACAGTCCCTCTCTATCCAAAATTAAAACAACCCCTCTGATCCCAGGGACTGTGCATGCTAAAAAGAGGTAAAAAAATGCCCTGGCTTTCTTCATTAGGAACTTAGACAGTTGAAATCCCCATAACCCACAAATCAAAGATAGCAATGTTAGTGGCCAGGCTGGGGAAGCCTCTGTTTATTGTGCACCAAATGCACATGAAGAATTTGTTGTACAATCATTTCACATGTGTTGCAAACAGTGATAGATTTTCAGAAACCACAGGGGATGACTGAGGACTGAACTGCGCTCTCCCACAGGAGGTGTGTGTTGATTGCAATTAATTAACCATGTTTCTGACTGGGAGGAAAATGGGTTTTTAACCACTTAACGACCTGAAGGATTTCCCCATCAATGACCAGGCCATTTTTTGCGACACAGCACTGCGTCATTTTAACTTACAACTGCGCAGTCTTGCGACGTTGTACCCAAACAAAACTGATGTCCTTTTTTCCCATAAAATAGAGATTTCATTTGGTGGTATTTGATCCCCTCTGTGGTTTTTATTTTTTGCGCTATGAACAAAAAAAGAGCGACAATTTTGAAAAATTAAAAAAAAACAACACTTTTTACTTTCTGCTGTAAAACATTTCCAAAAAAAAAAAAAAATGTAAAAAAACGAATTTATTCATCAGTTTAGGCTGATATGTATTCTGCTACATATTTTTGTTAAAAAAAAAAAATCACAATAAGTGTATATTGATTGGTTTGCAGTTATCATGTCTACAAAAATAGGAGATAGATTTATGGCATTTTTATTATTTTTTTTTTTTTTTACTAGTAATGGCGACAATCAGTGATTTTTAGTGGGACTGCGGCGGACAGATCGGACACCTAACTGACATTTTTGACACTTTTTTGGGAACCAGTGACATTATTACAGTAATCAGTGCTAAAAATATGCACTGTTGTACTAATTGCACTGGCAGGGAAGGGGTTAATATCAGGGGCGATCAAGGGGTTAAATGTAAAAAAAAGGGGGGAGGGGATACCGCGCTATGGATATACAACCTCACCCGAAAGTGAAAAAATAAGTAAATAAAATAAAATTTGTTACAAATATAAAGATGCTGACCTCACCAAAGACTTCCGTCAAGCAGAAGCCAAAATCAGAGTGAAACTAAAAGTGATGCGGCGCTGCTTAAAAACATGCATATGTATATGTGCTATATAGTCCTAGTGCACAAAGGGCAAGAAAGGTGCTTACAGAATCATCCAAATCAATTAAAGTGCAAATATAGCCAAATAACATGAAGAAATATGGATAAATAAATACATAAATACAAATGACATAAATAAATGAATACAAAGGCCTATATCATCAGGCCATGAAATATGAATGACAAAAGTGCTTTGCGTGCAAAAAAGGAGTCCAACCAAAATAAAGTCCAAAAAGCGCTATGGATGGGAAAAAATTCTAAATGTAGTACCATATAGAAAGTCTAGTCACAGTCTCGTATAGTACTCACCGCAGGTTTGTCTTTTATATGGAAGGTTGTAAGTCGAACCTCTTACCGTACATCACCATGAGCTTTCAATACCTACTCATATGAAAGGGATGACAAGAGAAATTTCCATGGTGTAAAAGTGTTTCAAAAAGTTAACCTTGCACACAGATCCACTTACACTGCTAGTTTGAGAAGTCAGACTTAGAGTTAGGTGCTTCCATGATGTGCGTTCCATGGGCACAAACTGGAAATACGTAATGACGCTCCGCCTTACACGTTTTGTCATTGGGACATCATCTGAGGCAGCCTGGGGTTAAATGTGTTCCCTGGGAGGTGTTTCTAAGGCCCCTTTCACACAGGCGTTCTGTTCAGGTCCACGGTCCACCTGTCTGTTTTTAAGGCGGACCTGAACGGACTATGGAGCTGTGGATGTCAGTGGAGACATGTTTGCTGACATCCGCCTCTCTCTCCGATCCGATCTGTGGTCCGTAAGGTCAGACGGATGGAAACCCTATTTTTCCATCCGTCTGGGGATCAGATTGGATGACAATGGACACTGGACAGACGGTCCATTGCCATCCGATTTCCCATAGAGGAGAGCGGCACTCTGACAAATTTGTCTACGCACAGTTTGCGGAGACAGATCTATCATCTGATGACTTATCGGGGGTCAGCGGAGCAATTCCCGCTGAGCAAAAACAGACCCGCAAACGGACAGCCCTGTGTGAAAGGGACCTAATTGTTTGGGGAACTGTGTGAGTGGGGCAACACACAGATCCATCTTCCTGCTTAGCAGAAAAGACAGGATCTATGTCATCTCCCCTGTCAGAGCGGGGATCTGCCTTGCTTACACAGGCAGATCCATGCTCTGTCACTGTAGGGAAAAAATGCGGGTGGATGGCAGACATCAAGTTCGCCCACCCGCTGATTGGCTTCTGCGCTGGCCAATGGGAACGCGAGCTCCCACACAAGCAGGTTCCCGCGCCGGCGATTTGCGGGAAGGAGCCACACTGCCGCAGTATAACTGCGGCGGCAGGGGCTTAAGTGGTTAAAAAACACAGTGTGAATAAATTGTCATGCACAAATAAACAACAATGGCATATAAAAATCAGACATACATAGCCCAAGGTGGCTAAAAGAGTCTAGGGGGAAGTGTACGCTCCAAAAATAAAATAATCAGATCGTTCGAAAAATAAAAAATAATAAAATCGGGGTGTGGATACATGATAAAAATGATAAAAAATAAAAAACTCCTCTGGAAACTGAACACTGGGACTGCTGCTGATGGGCTGCGTGGGGGAGCGCTGCAATCTATGTGGAACAAGAATAAAAAAAGAGAGCACACATCTCATTTGAGGGAGAGACCAGAGAGGCCCCCAAAGGTGTCCAGGGAGCCATCAGTGGTTCCATGGGAGACACTTAGTAATCACGGTTCAGCCTTGAGTTCCACAGGGGATGGATACAGAAGAGACCCATAGGAGTAGGAGAGAGTCGCTTGCCATGGCGCACAACAGAGACTTATAACTTGGGGTTTGCCCTGAAGACACCAGCACTGGAGTATGCCTCAGAAGAACCTATACTTGTGTGGGAGAGCCTGTGAAGGACTATGGTCACTGGAGTGTACTTTCACAGGTATGCCGGGGCAGCATATTAGCCTTTAGTATTAGTTAGGGAACTAGGAAAGCATTATGTCTTGCCTGTTGGACTGTAAAATGTCTACTTTTGCAGTTTTATTGCGTAAAGTATTTGAAACTTTGTCCATGCTTGGTCTGAAGTCATTAACCAGTTGCCGACCGCAATTTTTTTTTAATCAAAAATATGAGGAAGAATATAAATCAGCCAAAATTGATGAAAAAAAATCAGGGGATCAAATACCAGAGCTATGCGGAAGGACTGTGTGATGATTATCAAAGCAGGACAACCCGCAAAGAGCTATTCTATTTCTGTTCAGGGGGATAATTGGGTGAGATTGCCAGATCCCTATTACTACGCATGATTGTGGTGAAACAGACTATGCAGCATACTCCAAAGACTGCCGGAGGAGTAGCGGAGTTTGTACTTCCCCTGAATTGCAGGACAATCTAGCCTGCCACCCTGCACCCCTGTGGAAAAGACTTGCCCACTGGAAG
Source organism: Glandirana rugosa (assembly GCA_018402905.1). Lineage (NCBI taxonomy): Eukaryota > Metazoa > Chordata > Amphibia > Anura > Ranidae > Glandirana > Glandirana rugosa. The sequence goes on along the minus strand of BLSH010054610.1, from coordinate 675,021 downwards.
AATACTTGGGTGAAGTTTGCCCTATTTTGTGGGAGGGGCTCCTCCCATCAGGAACTTTAAAGAGTTTTTCCATCAAAGCTTTCTTTTCTGCTCTGCTGTGAGTCTCTAACCCCTCACTGGCAGAGCAGGCAGGTCAAGGATTATGTGGAAAAGTTGTCATGTTTCTATTAGGAGGTTTGTAACCCCCTCCTAATGAATTGTTTGTTCAGTTAGTTAGTTTAGATAGTTGTGTTTCCCTTCTCTTAGGATTCCTGATGGAACAGCTGTTCATCTTTATCCGTCTAGAGCAGTGGTTCTCAACTCCGGTCCTCAGGACCCACCAACAGGCCAGATTTTAAGTATTACCTTGGGGAGATGCAGACTAGAAAACCGCAATCACTGAGCAGCAAATGATATCACCTGTGATGTATTTCATTTAGCGGGGAGAACCATCCCCACGAATCTGGACGATGTGATCTCTCTGTGTAATCAGATTGACATTCATTTTCAGGAGAGGAACCTAGAAAGAAGACGCCAGCATTCCTTGGTCCCTATTCAGCCTGAAATCCCCTCTCTGCGATCCTTGGAGCATCCCCTGCCAGCTGAGGAACCCATGCAGCTGGACTGGACCAGGCTATCCCCCGACTAGAGAGCTAGGCGCAGAACTTTGGGCCTGTGTCTCTACTGTGGGGGCAAAGGTCATTTTCGTGACACTTGCTCGCTGCGTCCGGGAAACGCTCAGGTCTAATACGTCTGGAAGGTGGAGTATTGGACCCAGAAACCTCACCTTCACATCTCCTTCTGTCGGTGTTCTTTCACATCGGTGCTTCTTCTCATTTGGTCCTGGCATACCTTGATTCTGGAGCTGCTGGCAATTTTATGGACTGGAAAACGGCTTCTTCCATGAAGCTTACACTTTTAGGCTCTCGCCACTCCATTAGTGGTCTCGGCGATCGATGGTACGGTTCTTCCATCTGTTTCCAGACCCTTCCAGTTAAGATGTCAGTAGGAATACTCCACCAGGAGGAGATATCTTTTCTTGTCCTACCTAAGGCCTCAACCCCCATCATATTGGGTCTTCCCTGTTTACAGCTCCATTCTCCACATGTTGACTGTGTTGACCATTGGCTTGGGGTTCCTCCTGTTTTTCGTCCTGTCTACTCAAGGTGGTCCCGACTACCACGTCAGTTTCTTCTACCTTTCCCACTGCATATAGCGATTTCCGGGATATCTTCTGCAAGAAATCAGCTGAAGTGCTTCCTCCCCACAGGTCCTTTGACTGTGCCATTGACCTTGTTCCAGGAGCGACTCTGCCCAGAGGTCGTACCTATCCTCTGTCCATCCCTGAGACCCAGGCCATGTTAGAGTATGTCGCTGATAACCTAGAGAAAGGGTTCATTCGGAAGTCCTCGTCGCTGGCGGGAGCAGGAATCTTTTTCGTTGCCAAAAAGGATGGCACCTTAAGACCTTACATTGATTATTGAGGTTTAAATGCAGTAACAATCAAGAACCGATACCCCTTACCCCTAATCTCTGAGCTATTCAACAGGTTGAAAGGCGCCTCCATCTTTACCAAGTTGGATCTCAGGGGTGCCTACAATCTGATCCAGATAAGGGAGGGTGACAAATTGAAAACCTCGTTTAACACGAGAGATGGGCATTATGAATACCATTCATAATGTATTTCAAAACTTTGTCAATGAGGTCTTCAGGGATTTGCTGTATCAATTTGTGGTCATCTATCTGGATGACATTCTAATCTTCGGTCATGCTTGAGGTGATTGTAGCCGTATTAGTGCAATTGCGACAGAGAAAATTGTCCCCTTCTTCAAGGTCCAAGCAGTACTGATTCACTAAAGTTTTAGCAGAATGTTAAAAAAAAAAATCTCTGAGGGAAAGAGATATATATTTTTTTAACATTCTGCTAAAACTTTTGTGAATCAGTACTGCTTGGACCTTGAATAAGGGGAAACATCCGGAAAGCTTGTCCTGAAAAATTGTATGTTAGTGCAAATAAAAAAAGTATCACGGACAATACTCAATCTTCTCTGTCTAATCTTTTCGGAAAATCTGCTTGTCCACAGAAACCATGTCTAGGTTGTACTCCAGGGCCTTAGGGAAAATAACCTGTATGCCAAGCTGGAGAAATTATCTTTTGAATGTTCTGAGGTCCTGTTTCTGGAATGCTTTGTCTCCAGTTTGGGTCTTTGTATGGATCCCGAAAAGGTCTCGGCCATTTCCAACTGGCCTCTTCCTGCCCGCTTCAAGGCCACACAGCGATTTATTGGGTTCTCCAATTATTATAGGCAATTTATTAAGAACTACTCTTCTATTGCTGAGCCTATTATTGCCTTGACCAAGAAAGGTGCTAATGCCAAGGAATGGCCTCCTGAAGCTGTCACTGTGTTCTGAAACAGGCCTTTGTTTCATGTTCTCTCTTGAGGAGACCTATTCCTGGAGACACATTTTTTATTGAAGTGGACGCTTCCTCTCCTGGAGTAGGAGCAGTGCTTCTTCAATTATCTGAGAATAAACGACAACCATGTGCGTTTTTCTCCAAAAAGTTTCTCAGGCAGAGAAAAATTATGCTATTGGCAATCTTGCAATTAAATTGACGTTAGAGGAAAGGTGTCATCTCTTGGAGGGTTCCCCTCACTCCATAACGATTTTCACTGATCATAAAAATTTACAGTACTTACAGGATGCTAAGCGACTGAATCCCAGACAGGCTAGCTCTTTGCAAGTCTAGGTAGAGTCTGTTCTTTTCCCGTTTCAATTTCACGATCACGTACAAACCTGGTTCCTGCAACAGTTGGACTGATGCACTCTCTAGGTCTTTTGACACGCTGGATGAGGAGCCCATTCCACCACTCTGGAGTCTAAAATTCCTCCTGGCAAGACCTTCATTCCCACAGAACTAAGACCTAAGATCCTTCATTGGGGACATAATTCCAAGATGTCAGGTCATGCTGGGTTCCTCCGATCCCTTCGGTCCATCAGTCGCCACTATTGGTGGCCTACTCTCCGTTTGGATGTCAAAGGCTACATAAAGGTGTGCCATGTTTTTGCCCAGTCTAAGTCCTCCACACAAGCTCCTGGACTCACATTGCTATGGTTTTCATCACTGATCTTCTGCCGTCTGAGAAGAATACAGTCATTTGGGTGGTAATCAATCGGTTCTCCAAGATGGCTCATTTTGTTCCCCTTCCTGGTCTCCCTTATGCTCCTGCTTTGGCCCCCATCTTTGTTGGAGAAATCCTCCACCTCCATGGGGTTACTTCCCTTATTGTTTCGGGATATAGGGGTTCAATTTGCATCCCGCTGCTGGAGAGCTCTTTGCAAGTCCCTCAATATTGTCTTGGATTTTTCTTCTTCTTACCACCCTTAATCCAATGGACAGCCCGAGAGGGATAATCAGGAGTTAGAGGTCTTCCTCCGCACCTTAGTCTCTGCTCATCATGATGACTGGTCCTCTCTACTCCTGTGGGCAAAATTCTCTCACAATAATCATGTTAACACTAGTTCTCAGAAGACCCCTTTTTCACAGTTTATGGAAGACACCCTCATCTTCCTCTTCCTATGACCTGTTCTCCAGACATTCCAGCTTTGGCTACTGTTCAACAATCATTCAATACCATTGTGGGTGAGGTTCATGATTCCCTTCGGGCAGCGGCTGATAAGTTTAAGAGTTTTGCTGACCGTCACAGGCCTAAACCGCCTTCTCTACAAATTGGAGACAAGGTCTGGCTTTCTACCAGGCACATCAAGCTCAGGGTTCCTTCTCTCAAATGTGCCCCAAGATTTATTGGTCCATACTCTATAATTGCTAAGTTGAATCCGGTTTGCTTTAAACTCCAGATTCCGAAGTCTCAGGATTTCAAACTCCTTTCATGTTTCCCTTCTGAAGCCTTTAGTCCTCAATAAGTTCTCTCGTCCTCTCCCTACCACGATTCTAGCCTTGGAAGATGGTCAGGAGTACGAAGTGAGTCTAGTCCTGGACTCCCGGCTCTGTGAAGCCATTCTTCACTACCTTGTGCATTGGAAAGGGTTTGGCCCTGAGGAGAGTTCTAGAATCCCTGCATCTTGGGTATTTGCGCCTACGTCTGGTGAGGAGGTTTCATTTGAGATTTCTCTCCAAGTCTGGGCCTTGGGGGAGGAGGAGGCCTCATACTGTCAGGAACCTATAGTACATTCATGTCCTGTCTATTTGCTTACCTCTTGGTTGCGTCAGCCTAGAGGCCGTTCTCATCACCACCTGTGGGCTAAGTAATCTCCTCTCAGTGAACTCCACCCCAGCCTCCAATTAAGGAAATTCTATTTAAGACCAGGTGCTGCAAATCCTCCTTGTCGATCAGAGTTGTGCTTGGCTTTGTGTGTGGTTGTTCCTGTCTTATGCTCTGAGTCTATTTACCGACTTTTGGCTTGTTCTGTCTATCCCTACCTGCTTGATACCCTGACCTTGGTGTGCTCTCTTGTCTGTCCCTGTCTGCTTGTGGCCCTGACCTTTGGCTAAGGCCACTGACTATCCTTGCTGTTCCTGCGCTGCTGCTTCCTCTCTTCCACCTGTAGCCAGCCGAGCATGAGCTAGGGGACCCGGGGGGCCACGACCTGGATCCAGTGGCAGCTAAGTCCATCCTCACCACCAGAGGCTCTGGCGAATACCTACTGGCTCTTAGACTCCGCACCCTGGCGAAACCGATACACTAGCTCCCTGTGTTTGTGTCTGTGCTCCAGGGGCCCATCTTCCTGTATCAGCCGGAGTTCATTAGCAGCAGTCAGCTATAGGTCCACAACCTTAGCGGTGCACTTCGCACCCCAGTGGTGCGCATCTGTCATCTGACCCCATGTGGCGTGACACTTATCGATCAGCCTGCGTGTACCTGTTATAGGTGGCACAGCCTCTAGCAGCGATGGAGATGTTGTCAGCACTCCATATGCTAGCTGTCTGTCTCCCACAGCAACGGGAGCAGATTGCACCACAGAGGTTTCCCATCCTGTTCAGAGGTATGGAGCTTCAAGAGTAAAGTTAAGTGCACGTGTGGAGCCCGCGCAGAGTGCAGGGCAGGGCCCACTCTACTACTAACAATTTTAGTGGAAAATGCTGGACAGGTGGATATGGACATCAGCATGTCCCTCCTAAATGCAGATTACTGTGAGGATGTACATTGTCACAAGGAACTGAGAGTTAACTGGAGAACAGCTGCAGATCAGTGTACCTTCATCTCTAAGAGTAGAGGTCCGCCTGAAGGTTGAGTATGCCCCGTGGCAGCCTCAGCCTTGTCGCAGGTGTTGAGAAAAGGACACAGGTAAAGGTACTCCGTGTGTGTGTGACCCTGTAACAAGCGCCTAACATAGCCCAGAAGAACCCACCCCAGGGTAGGCCTCCTTTGTGACCCACACTTGGCACCCAACAAGTTGATGGGGAGTATGGAGGATATGACAAATAACCACCCCCTACCCTTACACACTTAGATAACATTTATTGTATACCTATGTCTGTGTCATTCATTATAAAACTGTGTTATGTGACTGTTATCAGCACCAGTGGCGGCCGTTCCATTAGGGGCACAGGGGCGCCGCTCCCTTATCCATGCATCTGGCCCCCTAATCTACATGCGGGGCTCCGTACGCATGGATTCCAATGGGAATTTTTTTTTTGAAGCACGTCATTAAAGCCAGAGGTTCTAATAGGCTTCAAAAGAGGGTGGGCTCGGGGTGCAGAGCACTATGCCCCTAGCCCACCCAGTTTTCTGACAATAGCAAATGAATATTTGCTATTGTCACACTGATTCTACTCCCGGCCAATCAGAAAGCTCTGAATTAAATGTAAAATTAAGACATATAAACATTGTCCTTTCATTAATGAATTTTCACATGTGGCAATAAGACAGCTCTGATTGGTTACTGGATAGTTCTATGTCATAGTACAGTTGACTATAGAAACAACTCCCTTCACTGGCTGGACTCATTCCATTCGGCAGGTCCATGGATGGAAGTCCTCTGTGTCATTTCATGGGGCTCCAGAATCTCGGAGATCACAATAGTAAGAAATGGCATCATGAATGAAAGTCATTGTTTACTATTGGGCATGCAGAGATCACATAGTACTAGGGCCAATCATAGTGGCCTGATACCCTGATTCATAATCCACTGTGTCAAACGCGCTTCTAGATAGATGTACCTGTACATCCTCCTAGAACAACTGTACTGGCTATTTATCTGCAGCGATAAACAGCATGCAGATAAAGTGCATGCAGAACAGAAAAAAAAAAGTTTTGGCTAGGGACACATGTTAAAACACTGAAACTAAATAAAAAAAACTTTTTTTTTAAGGAAATCACTTGCAAAGCAGTGTGGATGTAGGGAGTCTTCCCTCCTGCCTATTGTATTCCAACATCTTTAGAAGTGCAAATGAGTGGGGTTTTGTGTATATCTCCAATGGTGTAATACAGACAAGCAATAAAAAGTTTAAATATTAACACTTTATTAAACAAATTACAAACATCTCCATTAAAAGGCCTAAAACTACGTATGTAAGTTAGCCATGCAAAATTCTTATGGCCTTGAGATCAACTCGTAAAGGTCAACATGTTTCGTGTGACACCCCTCTTCATCAGGACCTCTGATCTCAATATGAAAGTGATTTAAATGGGCCCATTAGCAAATGGCTGGTGATAAAGTCTATTGGACCCGTGGGGAGTAATCAGTTCCAGAAATGCTCCAAATCACAAGAAAATTGTTTAAATACCTATGATAGTACAGTTGGTCTTAGCTTTGTATGTATTAAAAAAACTTGCAAATAAAATAAAAAAGACTGGAGTATATGTGTTACAGATTGAAATGCTACTCTGGGAACTATATCTCGGACCAGTATACCAGCATGTGTTAAAGATGGTGCACCAAACATATTCCAACAGCGGACAACTGCAGTTGAATGAATACCTGAACAGTAATTGCATTTAAACATACTAAACAGTGTGAATGGGGGAATCCCCTCTGATACCAGTAGTATTCTGACAGCTGCCGCCCTGGGGATACTTGAATGCCCGAACATAACTGTATCTGAATGGGTGCAACCATTCTTTGGCCAACAACTTTCCACGCAGCTCCTTCAATTGTGAAATTTATGAAAAAAAAACCTTAAAAAAGAAGATGAATGCAGCCACCATATCGGAAGACTGGTAATCTACAGTATATTGCATTTTTGTTCGTAGCTTTAGATATCCTATATGTCTTTTGTATTTGCCTGGAGTTAAGGTTTACAAAGACTAGATCTAAGTGACCTGCAAATTCGTCCAAATTTGAATATACCTCATCCATAAATGAGTGCCAGGCCTTTCATTAGGACATTGATATTGCTACTTATGGAAGATCTTGATTTTTTTCACAGGGATTAATTTACTAAGGTTGGGTGCACACTGTCGCTTCACATTAGCCACACACTAACACATCAATGTGCATTGTGTTAAACCTGCACATTCATTTAAATGATCTGCCTAATGCTCCAAAATCAACCAGAAAAAAGGTCCATGCAGCTTTTTTGGCAACACAGCACATGGCATGGTGCATTCGTGCATTTTCTCTTGTTGTACTGGGCTGCAATGCATGCCAAGTAGGTGCTTTGGGGTGCTATTTAGAATCAATGGCACCGCATCACACCATTGTGTGTACTGCTCGCGTTACCACAGTGCAACAGTGTGAGCCGGGCCTAAAAGAAGTTGAGATGGTTTTGTTAAGATAGTGAAACTTCACCTTGCTTGATGAAAAGCCTCTATTTTTGGTAAATCAGTTCCAGTTTGAAGAAAAAATGCAACTTAATAATGAACTGAAATTGTATACAATAATTTGTCAATTACTACTGAAGGCAAATGTTAAATTATTCACTCTCAGAATTGGTAAAATTTGTTAAAAGTGGCCAACACTTTTTTTTTATCCATACTTCTCATGTGGATCACGGGAGTGCACTAAGTTCCGTTCTCCTGTGACGTAGAATCAGCTGACAGCAGCTGACCCTCTGTAGGCTGACATCCCAGGGCAGCTCCAGACTCTGGAAAGATCATGACAATAATGTTGGCATCCATCCAGACGTACTGCTAAGAAGATGAGCCAGCCACTCCAGCACCCTCCTCTGCCTGGTGCTCCAGTGAGTGCTGGGCAGACAGAGTACAGAGCGGTGATCAACAGTCCTCGCTCTGTGCTTAGAGCAGATCTGAGAACTGAGCGACCGGTGGTCACATGATTACTCAGTTTTTGAGCTTAGAGCCAGCAAAAGAAAGCTTGCAGCGTCAGATCAATGATGCAGCAGGTAGATAAATATGTATGTTTATTTTGATATTCCTGGACTTCTCCTTTAACCACTTGCAGACTGGCCAGTAGTAATTTTAGTGCTGGTATTGCAATGTAGGGGGAATCTAACACCAAACTTCTGGACTTACAGGCACTCATGAACAGGCCCCCGCCAGAAGGCTCGCAGCCAATGATTTTTATTGTGAATCTGCTGACTGCTGTGGCCAATCACAGCACAGATCTGTGTGTGTTAGTTAACACAACACAGATCTGGCTGTTTTTTCTCCCTGATTGCACTTACTGTTCAGAGGTGAAATTAGGAAGAAAGTGCAGCCAGTCTGTGAGTAAAAGCAGCACACATACACTTGCTAGGCAATTAACTAGGGTTACACTGATACCACTTATTTAAGACCGAGTACAAGTACCGATTTTTTTTCAAGTTCTTGCCGATACTGATTACCGATACTTTTTTAATGTCATGTGACAGTGGCACTAATATGCAGCACTGATGGGTGGCACTGATGGGTACTGATGGGGCAGCACTGATGGGGTGGCACTGATAAGTAACACTGATGAGCCGACACTGATGTCTAGACACGACACTAACCGGTGTCGTCAGTCGTCTAAGTGTTATTTTTAGTAACCGACGCTCGGAAGACCGCCCCCGGACAAGTACTCACGGACATTCAGGTCTTCAAAC
>BLSH010054610.1:645364-664539 GCA_018402905.1 Glandirana rugosa | reverse complement strand
GCCGTTTTGGCAACAAAAGGGGGACCTACTCAATATTAGGTGAGTGGTCATAAAATTATGTAGATAAAGGATAATACTGTGCTTAATCTGATGAATAAAATAAAAGCAGCTAGCACAACAATAACCTTATATTGTCTATATAAACCAAAGAACAAAAAGTGCAGCGCTGATTAAATGTAGTCAAATGAATGTATCAGCAAATTCATTGAAACTAGTCCAGATAGTTCACACTAGTATGTATATAGTCCTAATGGTCAGGATCCAGGGTTTGATAATAAGACACGCTTCCTCAGCCTGTAGTAAATCCAATATTGGGAGTAAATAAATACCCTTACCAGATATACTCTGGAGAAACGCCTTAAAATCATGGATACGTTCCGAGGAAGAGATCTTTTCACCAGCTTTGAAGCTCCAGTCAGGAAAACTCGATCCACAGGAAACCTCCACCTCCAAGGGAATAACCGTACATCCAAGGTATCCAAAGAAAGTATAAACACTCGGAATGGTAGGTAGCAGTGCCTCATAGGGAAGACCACCGTGAAACCGGACGTGACGCGAGCTGCCTGTGACGGACCGGAAGTGACGTCAACGCGTTTCGCTCATAGGTTGCGCGTCATCACGGACTTGATGATGCTCAACCTATGAGCGAAACGCGTTGACGTCACTTCCGGTCCGTCACAGGCAGCTCGCGTCACGTCCGGTTTCACGGTGGTCTTCCTTTGGAACGCACGCCACTGCAAATCAAGATTGTCTGGATATTATTACTCTATTGCTGATGACCTATCTGTGTCTTGTAAGTACAACTTTTATTTTGCGCAATAAATGCGACTGATTATACAGTACACACTATGGTTTCCTTTATCTTTGTCTCCTGAGTGTCCTTGGACAACCGCACCAGTACAAAGGATTTATCCATTAAGATCCTTCTGACGTCCGGGATTTCTGAGCCCCCACCAGAATTTGCTTTACATGACCCACTGACTGAAAAGCAGTGGGTCCACGTCCTCTGGTGAGTGCGGGCACCAAAGGGGGTCACCATATGATGTATGTCACTTTACTGCACAAATATCGATTTTAGGAGCACGGACTTGCACCTTATTTTCAGCACTTTGAAGCACCCATCACTTTAAGGAAGGATTTATCCATAGACTCACAGATTGTTTGAATTGTATTGTTTTGACACTTTATTTCGTCAGTGTGGACTTTTATGGGAGACTGACCACTTGAGCACAACAGTCCCCAGATTATTTGATGTTTACAACTATTTTGATATTATTATAAGATTTATATATGAATGTGCACTATTTTGTTTTAAAAACAATTCTTGAGTTATTGGCACTTTGATACAATAGAGGGTTGGGCGCTGTTTTACAACATAACACATTTGCAAAATGGACAGATGTTCCTAAATTTCTGTCTCGGCAACAATGGTCACCAGGACAAATAGAATTGCGCACTTTCCCATTGGGGACACAAACAGAAATAAAACATTTGACAAGGGTTATAATCCTTCCCTAGTGTATTCAAAACTAAAAAGAGTTAAATACATGCACTTTAATAAAGAAACATAGAGAAAATAAACATAATTCGTATAAATTTAGTTAAACAGGTATGATCTTTAGTGCATACTTATATTGACCAGCTTGGGCTAACGTAAATATGCATATCTCATTCTTGAGGGTCCGCTGGGGAAGCTGACAGTCACTGTACTAGTTGGCACTACTACAGAAATAGCCATGATCTTGTAATGGATCTTACAATTGTACTGTATGCTTAAAAAAAGACTTCTTTTTAAGTTTCCAGAAATCATTGGTAAAAATCACTAATTCAGACCACAACTGTCTATTGGCATGCGATAGGCTGCCACATGACACAACCGTAACTGTAATATATATCTCTTATCATATGTGCCACATGCATTGGATTAACCCCACAAATAGAGTTACATTTTTCCACCTAATTTCCAGCTATGGCAGGGATAAAAAAGATTAGGTTTTTTAAAAACATTTTAGACTTAAAGTGCAGTATAAGGTAAAAGTAAGTATGTGCCGTTGAGAAGGAGGAAGTTAAAGTGGTTGTCAACTCGTGACAACCACTTTAACATACAGGTAAGCCTATAATAAGGCTTACTTGTAGGTGCCCTGCATATCTCCCAAACCAGTACGGTTCAGGAGATATGCAGTGTTCTGGATGTGCCAACGTAATTTCCGCACATGCACAGTGAAGAAACGGCCCCCGTGCCGTTTCTTCACTGTGATCGTGCCGTGACTGACGTCACATGACTCCGGCCAGTCACAGAGCCAGAGTCACGGCCCTGAAAGGAAGAGAGGCAGAAGATGAACGCCGCCAGCACAGGGGACAACGCTGGACGTCGCTGGCTTAGTTTGCATGTAAGTGGCACATAATGGGCTACTATGCGATGCAGCCAATGTGCCACTGGAGACGATTTCTGTCTATTTCTGTCTGTCATTTCTCCTTTAGGTCAGTCGAGTTCAGGTCATTCAATCCTGCACCAGGTTGGACGTTATTTCTTCAATATAAAAAAAAACTGACATAGAACTCCCATTCTTCACCAGGGGCCATTCACGTTTCAAGGGGCGGGTCAGGCTGTTTTATCAAAAAAAAAAGAAAAAATGGACCACTCTGTCCCCTTACTATAGGTTCCCAGTCCACTGAGTACTCGACCCCAACCAGGACCTCCCAAGCTAAGTCGTCAAGTCAGGTGTGTAGTACACGGGTTCCTCCCTCACATTTCCCTGCAGCACTCTTTCACTAAACGTCCACTTCACATACACAATTTTGGCTGCTCATCAGGCGTTAGTTACTGTCACACCTTTGTTTGCACGGCACTCTGTTTTCGAAGGGTGACCCTTCACCTACGCAAACAATATCGCTAAACGTCAAGCTTGCTGGTAGTGCAAGCGTTAGCAGGCTGAGCACACGTCACAAACTACAGATCGCAACATTCCTACTACAGTACAGTACCTACAGTACCAGACTTCAGCTTCTCGCCCCAGTACGCCCTGGGGCTCTGGTCCACGGGTCTTTTGCTCAGCACAGATGGGCACCTAGGTTATCGGTTACCTGGCCAGTCACTTCCTGGCTCATTTTAGTTGCCACGCACTCTTTTGAGTTTTCTAAATTTCCACTTAACAGCGTTCAAACGCAAACCGGCTTCTTCACTACGCCTGTCGTTCCTTTTTCTGTCCTTCTCGTTTCCTTCTTGTCTCTTTTCCATATGCAACTCCTCTGTCCCCTCCTGCTTTACCACTTATCTTAACACATGCATCCCCCCTCTTGTTGCCTTTTAGCTGAAGCCATGGTGCAGGCCGGCAGCCAAGACTTCGCCTCTGCCCCTCTGTCACCCTCCACGGGTTCAGAGAGCGAAAGCATTCAGTCCCTCAGGGCTTGGACTATCCCCAAGGTCACAGCAGAGCTGCATTTACTACCCCTCAGCAGCCAGGAAAGCCAAGCTATTTAGGCTGTTCTTCCCACCGCCAGTGGCAGCTTAGCCCAGCACCCAGGCATCCCTGTAGTCGATCTCCTCGGCTTTCGCCCAGCTCCACTCCATAGTGACCACATTTTCCACAGCAGTCTCCGACGTCCAGGCTAGGGTTGGAGTCCTGGAAATGTGACCAGCTGCGGCCCTACTGGACTTGGTCACCGTTTCTGTCCTGACGCCTCCACCTGCAGGTATGCAGAGTTTGTACTGGCCAAAAGGAAAAAAAAAAAGGGGTTCTGGACTAAACGTGCCCTCATACAGCTGCCCCAGGTGGAAAAGTTCTGACAACCTATCCTGTCAGTGGGGGGTGCATCAATCTGCAATAATTTCAATTACGGGACTTGCAACTTTAACCAATACCGGCTGCTTCTGTTTGTGTCTCGAGCACATCCTAAACTCGTGCAACCTAAAGGAGCACAATACATCATGACTAGACTGAGTGGATGTCAGGTGACTCGAGTGTTACCTCTCCTCACACCCGTCTCCGTCACTGGCCGCCTTCCTCGTACACGGATTCACATCAGGATTCCACATCGGCCTCATCACACTGCCTCACTTGACCCAAGGAGGAGGAACCTCCTTTCAGCTACCACCGATCAGTTGTCCATAGACACCTTGTTGCAGTCCGAACTGGACTGGGGTTAATCATTGGCCCATTTGCCGAGTCACCTTTCAGCCCTATTGGACTTGTCAAGGGCAAGTTTGCAAATAAACTTTGGTTGATCTATGACTTGTACACACATCATTGTTCTCACATTCCAAGTTTAAACTCCCTAATTCCCCCCGAGGAGTTTTGGTTGACCTAGCTATTCAAGCCATCATTAGCATAGGCACGGTCACTTGGCTGTCCAAAACGGACATTTCAGACGCATTCAAATTACTGCCCATGGAGCCATCCCTTTGACAGTGGCATGGAATTAAATAGAAAGGTTTGTATTACTATGCCACCAAGTTGACTTTCGGCTCTAAAAGCAGCCCGTCGCACCAAGTACATGCCAGAAAGTCATTCACTACCTTGACGACTTCCCGCTGATCTCACTCAAGACACTCGCCCCACGCAGGCCAGCCTACCTCCCACTAAATTGGCCCAGACCAGGTCAGTTATTCATGCCTTTACCCTTTCACAAGGGTGTACCAAAAGACAGCTACAATCTCTGTTAGGGATGCTCAATTTTGCCATGAGGATTGTCCCTCAGGGGCGGTCCTTCATTTCCCGCCTCTTGGTTTCCTCTCTCAAATACAAGACCCCGATTAATTTCTCAGGCCAGATCCAGCAGCAATAGCGGGCTTGTCAATATTGGATGAGTTCCTAACAATTGCAACGGTATATCCATGTTTCTTCCGTCAGTATCAGCTTAATCAACTCAGGAAGTCACAGATGCCGCAGCATCTACAAGCTTCGCTGCAATTTTTTGGCCATTACTGGTTCCAGATTCCCGGGTGTAGTCCCTCATCCTCACTTGTTGAACTGTACCCCATCGTGGTAGCGGCCCAGGTCTGGACGGGGCAAACGGTGGTCTTTGCCAGGCCATGGCCAAAATCATAGACAAAGACAGGCCCAAATCACTAGCCATTATGTCCTTCCTGCATAGGCTGGTGCAATTGTCCCTGCAGCATCATTTCAATGTACACTGCATTGATATCCCGGGTAAGTGCTATGTCGCAGCAGACGTACTGTCCCACTTTAATTATACTTTGTTCTTTTCGCAGGAACCAGGAGCTGACCCGACCACTTCACTTATCCCACCTTGGTCACAGCTGATGCTGAGTTAAAGGAACACCTGCACAATGCAACCCATCTCATTAACCAGTCTTTACCCCACAACACCCTGAAGGCCTGCCACACTGCCTGGAACACCTATGACAGGTTTCTAGCCTCATACCCCAGGGTGGCAAAAGGGGGCATCAAGCACGTCCTGGCCTTTATATTGCATTGCCACACGTAGCTGGCTCTATCCTCTAACACCGTCAGGCTCTACTTAGCCAGCATCCAGCATTTCTTGTCCTTACAGGACCCGGTAAGCTGTCTTTGTTCGCAGCCCACGTAGTCAAAATCATCCTACATGGCATCCAGAGACAGCAGCCCGCAGCCAATAGCAAGCGCTTACCCATCACTAGTACCATGTTCAGGAACATGTCTACCATCTTTCACATTCCCCATTTGGGTTATTACCCAGCCTGGTCATCCAGGTGACCATCTACCTGGCCTTCTACAGCTTTCTGCGGCCAGGGGATTTTACCGTCATTGGCCCCAGCTGCCAGATCCTGCGCAGATGCCATCTGGCATGTATTCAAGATCACTTCATACTACACCTTGCGGTGTCCAAAACCCAACAATCTGGTCCTGGGGTCGACATCAAGTTCTTCCAGACCCACAATATCTGGTTCCCTGTAACAATCCTCTTCAAATTGTTATCTCATCTGCCCAGCCAGTAAGAATCCAGCCTGTTGTTACCATTTCTGACCAGCCCCCTGAGTGGCAGTCAGTTCATCAGACATGTTAAAATCCTCTTGACTAACCTCGGCCTTGATCCCGGCCAGTATTCTGGATAGACACTCCTACCGCATCGGAGCGGCTTCAGCTGCATCACAGCACGGGGTGCCAGACCATGTCATCAAGAAACTAGGCAGGTGGAAGTCCGCCTGCTTCACCCAATACATCCCGAACCCTCAGGTAGAAATGTTGCAAGCATTCAGCAAGCTTGCTCAATAAAAAATATTATTACCAGAGCAATAAAGAAATTGCTTCCCTATCCAAATATTTTTGCCCCCTTTTTTTGGCATATCGTCCAGCCGACCAGGGCACACTGCAGGTCTAATTTATGTTGTAAGTCTTGTTGCGTGTTTATGTGGTGCATATCTGTCTCGGTCGTAGGGCTTCGACCATAAATAAGAAGGCCAGTATGGTGGCCTGAATTTATGAGAGGAGCCCAGGGGGTATATAAACAGACCACCCACCTATTGTTTTTGTCGGTTCCAGTGCGCGATACTCTCCCACCCATTCCCCTTTTCAGGGCACTTCTCAACACATTCTCTCCACAATCATCCTTTACTTATCTTGGGTATGTCCCCTTTTTGGCATACTGTCCAGTCGGCCAGGGCACACTGCAGGTCTAATTTATGTTGTAAGTCTTGTCGCGTGTTTATTTGGTTCATATCTGTCTGGAACAGCTGTTAATCCTCATCGGTCGAGAGTCAACAACACATCTACAATTATGCGGGCGGGTACTTTTCTTCCGAGGAAAGTGATCTGGTCTAGGAATGTACAATATCTCACAAACGTGAGTACACCCTTCACATTTTTGTAAATATTTTATTATATCTTTTCATGTGACAACACTGAAGAAATGACACTTTGCTACAATGTAAAGTAGTAAGTGTACAGCTTGTATAACAGCTAAATTTGCTGTCCCCTCAAAATAACTGAACACGCAGCCATTAATGTCTAAACCGGTGGCAAGAAAAGTGAGTACACCCCTAAGTGAAAATGTCCAAATTGGGCCCAAAGTGTCAATATTTTGTGTGGCCACCATTATTTTCCAGCACTTCCTTAACCCTCTTGGGCATGGAGTTCACCAGAGCATCACAGGTTGCCACTGGAGTCCTCTTCCACTCCTCCATGATGACATCACGGAGCTGGTGGATGTTAGAGACCTTGCTCTCCTCCACCTTCCATTTGAGGATGCTCCTAAGATGCTTAATAGGGTTTAGGTCTGGAGACATGCTTGGCCAGTCCATCACCTTTACCCTCAACTTCTTTATCAAGGCAATGGTCGTCTTGGAGGTGTGTTTGGGGTTGTTAACATCTTGGAATACTGCCCTGCCCAGCCTCCAAAAGGAAGTGATCATGCTCTGCTTCAGCATGTCACAGTACATGTTGGCATTCATGGTTCCCTCAATGAACTGTAGCTCCCCAGTGCTGGCAGCACTCATGCAGCCCCAGACCATGACACTCCCACCACCAGGCTTGACTGTAGGCAAGACACACTTGTCTTTGTACTCCTCACCTAGTTGCTGCCACACACGCTTGACACCATCTGAACCAAATAAATTTATCTTGATCTCATCAGAACACTGGACATGGTTCCAGTAATCCAAGTCCTTAATCTGCTTGTCTTCAGCAAACTGTTTGCAGGCTTTCATGTGCATCATCTTTAGAAGAGGCTTCCTTCTGGGACGACAGGCATGCAGACCAATTTGATGCAGTGTGCGGCGTATGGTCTGAGCACTGACAGCCTGACCCCTTCAACCTCTGCAGCAATGCTGGCAGCAGTCATACGTCTATTTCCCAAAGACAACCTCTGTATATGAGGCTGAGCACGTGCACTCAATTTCTTTGGTCGACCACGGCGAGGCCTGTTCTGAGTGGAACCTGTCCTGTTAAACCGCTGTATGGTCTTGGCCACCGTGCTGCAGCTCAGTTTCAGGGTCTTGGCAATTTTCTTATAGCATAGGCCAGGGGTCCTCAAACTATGGCCCTCCAGTTGTTCAGGAACTACAATTCCCATCATGCCTAGTCATGTCTGTGAATGTGAAAGTTTTACAATGCCTCATGGGATGCATAGTTCCGCAACAGCTGGAGGGCCGTAGTTTGAGGATGCCTGGCATAGGCCATCTTTATGTAGAGCAACAATTCTTTTTTTCAGATCCTCAGAGAGTTCTTTGCCATGAGGTGCCATGTTAAACTTCCAGTGACCAGTATGAGAGAGTGAGAGCGATAACACCAAATTTACTTGCTCCCCATTCACACCTGAGACCTTGTAACACTAACGAGTCACATGACACTGTGGATGGAAAATGGCTAATTGGGTCTAATTTGGACATTTTCACTTAGGGGTGTACTCACTTTTGTTGCCAGCAGTTTAGACATTAATGGCTGCATGTTCAGTTATTTTGAGGAGGCAGCAAATTTACATTGGTATACAAGCTGTACGCTCACTACTTTCCAATGTAGCAAAGTGTCATTTCAGTCACATGAAAAGATATAATAAAATATTTACATTTTTTGTGAGATACTGTATATATTGTGACAAACAGCCCATGTCAGTTGTGGATGGAGTATATCTGCCACATAGAATCTTGAGATTCTTAAGGTAAATGTGTAGCAGAGGGAGGTCTGTAGGCAGGAAGGGGTTAAGTATTAGTGACACCTTGCTCCCAGCTGGGGTATAATTTTGCCTGACCTGGGTGTAATCAGAGGTGGCTGAGAGAGAAGGAGCAGGCTGTGAGTGAACATGCCTGTAGGACTGAAAGCAGACCCAGTGAGGTTTATCTGGTAGCCAGGAGGTTTTTATTCATGTAATGAACTTTTGTTTTGGGACTGTTTTCTACCCCTGCGAAGGAAGCCTTTCTGTTATCCTTTATTTGCTGAATGAATAAATATGGGCAGGAAGCCCTTAACCTGACATAAAACTGGATTCCATGTTTGAGAACCTCTCCACTTGAAGCTAATCACCCACAATTGGTGGAGGATGCAGGCAAGCCCTCTACTGATCCACGCTGAAAGGCAAGTTTGCTGTCTACACTGCATACCTGTTGTTAAAAGACTGCATTGAAATAAGCTGTGTGAACATTGTGTCAGCAGTGTTAAAAGGACAGCAGTGTGTGTCTATACCACTTAAACACACAGTGTACCACAGTGTAATTTGTCAATCTGCTGCATGGAGGACTTGATAAAGACCTTGCTCCAGAGTAATGCTGCACAGCAACAGACTATTCAGAAAATGTTGACGGCTCAGCAGCAGCAAGCCCAAGCAAACAGCCAGAAAGCTGCTGCACAACAACAAGAAACAAATAGAATATGGGGGGCTCAGCAGCAGCAAGCCTATGGCTGCCCTGGCTCAGGCAACTGGGGCTCAAGTGGCTGCCCTGGCTCAGGCAACAGAGGCACAAGTGGCTGCTTTGGCTCAGGCACCTGAGAAAGACCGACAGGCATTAGCTACTACGATGCCAGCTCAGACTGCAAATGTCTCCACAGGGTCCCCTGGTGACACCCTACCAGCCACCAAAAGTCACCTTCTACAAAAAATGACATTCCAGGATGATGTGGAGGCCTTCCTATGTACATTTGAAAGAACTGCTGAGGGGCAGACCCGGCCTAAAGACCGCTGGGCTGCGCTGGTGGCCCCACTGTTAGCAGGCGACTCCCAAAAGGCATGCTTTGACTTGTCCGCTGAAGATGCCCGAGATTATGACAAACTAAAGACTGAGATCTTGCAACGTCTGGGAGTCACCGCGGCAGTAAGAGCACAGCAAGTACACAGCTGGAGTTTCAAGGCAGATGGATCCCCCGGCTCCAAAATGTATGGCCTAATCAACCTGGTCAAACAGTAGCTGCAGTCTGAGATACTCACAGGGCCCCAGATAGTGGAGAGAGTTGTAATTCACCAGTTCCTGAGTGCTCTACCTCCTGAGCTGCAGAGATGGGTGAGGCAATCTGATCCAAATTCAAAGGAAATTCTGGTTGAGCTGGTGGAACGCTACTTGGCGGCAGAGGACCTGGTCGCTGGATCTGCAGCTTCACGATCCCTGAAGGTCAAAAGACCCCCTCCTGTGGCCGCCCGGTTAACCCCAGTAACATCGTTGGTAAAGCCAAAAAGAGGAAGTCCTGAAAGGCCAGCGAGAGTGCTCAGAGCATCACCCCCTGTTGAAAGACCCCGTCCGGGAAGCCGCAGAGGAACCTGTGGGCATCTCCAGTGTTGGCGATGCAGTGAGTGGGGGCACATCACTGCCAAGTGTCCCTTGAACCCTGAGCCTATGGAATGTAACTTAGTTTGACGCATGTCCCTGTTTGCTTGCCCGGGCCTGGTCGCTGATCCGGACATGCCAAGCTCTGTGATAAAGATAAGGGGAAAAGTGTACATGCCTTCTTGGACTCTGGAAGTCTGGTCACCCTGGTCCATACCCGGCTGGTGGAGCCTAAACAGCTGACCCAGCATCAGGTAGGAGTTATATGTGTGCATGGTGACTGTAAGAAATACCCCACAGTGCTGGTGACCTTTGAAACCAGCTCAGGATCTGTTTGCCATGAAGTGGCTGTGTCCCCTATCCTGTTGCACAGTGTAATATTTGGGAGAGACTTTCCATTGTTCCAGGAACTTTACAGTGTAAAAGAAAAGGGCCTTGAGCCTGGACTTCCTAGTGGGACTGAAGGGGGGAACTTCAGTCCCTTTGAACCAAAGATTGATGAAAATACTGTAGGGGTGACCCCTTGTAAAAATGTGTCTTTTCCCCTAGCAGTCTAAGTGGGTTAACCGGAGGTGACCCCTGAGACCCTAGAGTTGCCCGGCGTGCCGGAGCTAGAGGTTTCCTGACAACTTCGGGACCGCCCAGTTACATGATCCTACTCTTGTACAAGCCCTTAAAAACATGAAGGTAAACAATGGGACCCCAGTAGTTCCAGGGCTGTAAAATGTGTTTCCTCATATGGCGGTTAACCATGACATGTTGTATCGGGTTGACAAAATTCAGGATGAGGTTGTGGTGCAACTCGTGGTGCCTGGCCCCTATAGGAGGACAGTGCTGAACCCGGCCCAAACACACCCCCTGGGTGGCCATCTGGCATACGAAAAGACAAAAGAATGTGTCGTACAGCGTGTTCTTCTGGCCTGGGATACATGCCAACCTGAAAAACTATTGTGAGTCATGTCCTGAGTGTCAAAAGGTAGCCCCAATGCCCCATTACCATAGCCCACTGGTACCATTGCCTGTGATTGAGATTCCTTTTGGCCGAATTGCCACAGATCTGGTAGGGCCAGTAGTTAAGTCTGCCAGAGGCTATCAGTACATCCTAGTCTTCATGGACTATGCCACACGGTATCCCGAGGCTGTTCCCTTAAAGAACACTTCCTCCAAGACCATCGCCAAAGAGTTGTTCCACATGTTTACCTGTACTGGAATCCCAAAGGAGGTTCTAACCGACCAAGGGACTACCTTCATGTCAAAGGTGATGAAAGAATGGTGCAAATTGTTCAGTATTAAGCATTTGCATACTTCAGTTTACCACCTTCAGACAGATGGGTTAGTAGAATCGTTTAACAAAACCTTCAAGAGTATGCTCAAGAAGGTAGTGGCTAAAGATGAGAGAGATTCGGATTGTCTACTGCCATACCTGTTGTTCGCCATTAGAGAGGTTCCATGGGGTCCTCACCCTTTGAACTCCTGTATGGGAGGCATCCCAGAGAGATGCTGTACATTGCTGAAGAAACTTGGGAGACTGAAACTACTCCCTACCGGAGTGTCATTGAACATATCTCAGCCATGCAGGATAGGATTGCCTCAGTAATGCTCCTGGTTCAAGAACACATGCAGCAAGTCCAGGAAGCCCAGAGACGAGTATACAGTAGGTCGGCGAAGGTTCAGACTTTCCATCCGAGGGGTTTGCATACTTGTTTTAGTCCCCACGGTGGAAAGTAAGTTCCTAGCTAAGTGGCAAGGACCCTTTGAGATACTGGAAAAGGTTGGGGGGGTAAACTATAAGGTATACCAGCCAGACAGGCGGAAGAAATAGCATATCTATCATGTAAATTGAATTAAAGCATGGAAAGACAGGGAAGCTTTCCTAGCCCTGGGTGATCAGCCACTTATAAAAGAGGGAGGCATAAGTGAAGTTCAGATACCTAAGTCCATGTCGGTGTCCCAACAGCAGGACGTGAGGGTATTTTTACAGTGCAATAAAGACTTGCCCGGCTGCACAAATGTAATTAAACATGACATTGTCACTGACACCAAGGTTCAAGTACGCCTTAAGCCTTATCGTATTCCAGAGGCCCGTAGACAGACAGTACATGAGGAAGTTCAGAGGATGTTTGACCTCGGGGTGATAGAGAAGTCTAAGAGTCGGAAGCTGACCCCGGCAGAGGGACATTACAGTATTGTGGAGCGAGAGTGCTTGGCCATTAAGTGGGTCTTAGAGGCTCTACGGTACAACTTGCTGGGGCGCCACTTCCGACTCATAACAGACCATGCTCCCTTGAAATGGATGGCCCAGGCTAAGAATCATAATGCAAGAGTTACCTGTTGGTTCCTGGCCCTCCAAGATTTTTAATTTAAAGTGGAGCACAGGGCTAGTTGTAACCACAAAAAAGCAGATGCCTTTTCTAGAACCCACTGCTTAATAGCTGGTGTTCGAACCCACGGGTTCAAACAGAGGGGGGAGGTATGTGACAAACAGCCCATGTCAGTTGTGAATGGAGTATATCTGCCAAATAGAATATTGAGATTCTTAAGGTAAATGGGTGGCAGGGAGAGGTCTGAAGGCAGCAAGGGGTTAATTGGTCACACCTTGCTCCCCAGCTGGGGTATAATTTTGCCTGACCTGGGTGTAATCAGTGGTGGTGTTAAGACAGAAGGAGCAGGCTGTGAGTGAACATGCCTGCAGGACTGAAGCAGACCCGGTGAGGTCTATTTGGTAGCCAGAAGGCTTTTATTCATGTAATGGACTTTTGTTTTGGGACTGTTTTCTACCCCTGCGAGGGAAGCCTTTCTGTTATCCTTTGCTGAATGAATAAACATGGGCAGGAAGCTCTTGACCTGACATACGGCTGGATTACATGTTTGAGGACCTCTCCACTTGAAGCTAATCGCCCACAATATATATATATTTATATATATATATATACATATATACGCACAGTAAATACACACACCGATCAGCCATAACTTTATGACTAATCACCTAATATTGAGTAGGCCCCCCTTTTGCCGCCAAAACTTACAGAGGTCTAGTGGCTAGAGTTGAGCGAACCCGGACTGTAAAGTTTCATTTAAAGTGACACACAGACTTTAAAGAATTTTGCAGAACAGATGTGCACTTATTCACGGTTTCATTTAAAGTGACACACAGACTTTAAATAAGTTTGCAGAACAGATGTGCACTTATTCACGGTTTCATTTAAAGTGACATACAGACTTTAAATAAGTTTGCAGAACAGATGTGCACTTATTCCCGGTTTCATTTAAAGTGACACACACATTTTGCAGAACAGTGATATGGGTTCTCCCGGCTTATTTATACTTTTTTGACACAGTTTGAAGATGATTTTAGAACAGTTCTATGGCCTCTACCATTAATTAATACTTTTCAGAACCATTTTGAAGATGATCTCCATTTTTTATGTTTTTATTTTTTTAAAAATATTTAAAGTTATTTCCCTGTCCCCATTTCTTTGTGGGTCACTTGCCCCACCCTTACCCCCATTTCCTTCCTTTTGCAGACCTCTAGGACCTTCCAGGACTATTTTACAGCCTTTTTTGTGCCTATAAGTCCGTGTCCCTATTGATTTCAATGGGGTTCGGGGTCCGGGACAAAGTTCGGGTTCTGTCCAGACCCGAACCCGGACTTTGTCCCGAAGTTCGGCCGAACCAGCAGAACCCGGACTTCTAGAAGTTTGCTCATCTCTACTAGTGGCATCTATGCCCTGACCCATCAAGACATAGATGCCACTAGACCTCTGTAAGTATGCTGTGGTATCTGGCACCAAGTTGTCAGTAGCAGATCATTTAAGTAATTTAAGTTGTGAGGTGGGGTCTCAGCGGATAAGACTTGTTTTTCAAGCACATCTCACAACTGCTTGATGGATTGAGATTGGGAGAATTTGAAGGCCATGTCAATACTTCAAACTCATTGTTGTGTTCCTCGAATCATTCTTGAACCATTTTTGCAATGTGGCAGGGTACATTATCCTGCTGAAAGAGGCCATTGCCATCAGGTAATACCGTTTCTATGAAAGGGTGCAGTTGGTCACCAACAATGCTTAGGTAGGTGGTATATATCAAGTAACATCCACATGAATAGCTGGACCCAAGGTTTTCCAGTAGAAATTGCCCTAAGCATCACTCTGCCGGTTTTCTTTCTTCCCATACTGCATCCTTGAGACCAGGCCACCTTCTTCTATTGCTCCGTGGTCCAGTTCTGTTACTCACGTGTCTATTGTAGGCACTTTTGGCTGTGGACACAGGTTAGCCTGGGCACCCTGACTGGTCTGCAGCTACACAGCCACATAAACAGTGAACTACAATACCCATTTTTTTGTTTATTTCTACACATCAATTTGTAAGGATGGGGGGGGGGGGGGGTAGGGTAGATAGGTGGTTGGCGAAGGTGCACCTTTCCTCCATGCTTCCTAGTAACTCATTGGGCGCCAAGTTCTGGGTCACATGAGAGGACTAGCCCCGGGGTGGGATCTTTGGGCTATGCCAGGCAGTGTCCGGGACCATACATGTTAGCACAGGGGTAACAACTTGCCCAAAGCCGTGCTCACCAATGCCTCCACAGGCAGGGGCCATGGTCACGTGAAGGG
This sequence comes from Glandirana rugosa, assembly GCA_018402905.1. Taxonomy (NCBI): domain Eukaryota; kingdom Metazoa; phylum Chordata; class Amphibia; order Anura; family Ranidae; genus Glandirana; species Glandirana rugosa. The sequence continues at coordinate 649,737 of BLSH010054610.1, read as the reverse complement.
TCAAACATTAAGACATTCCCCTAACTCAGAGATGAGCCACTTGTGTGTATTGTTGTATGCAAATTCCCTCCAGAAGATGTCCCTTGTGCCACACACTTGTACAGGTGTATGTGTTGCATTAGGAGGGGCATGTGGAGTCTATGCCCACTCCACCAGTCAGCATACCTCTTTTAACTCACTCCCAAGTAACAGAATGCGGTCCTGCCGAGCACTTAGCACAGACCTCATATGAACTCCCACTTAATGCTTGCCTTATGTACCTAGTGACCAGGCCATAGATGGTGGAGACAGACAGCTAGAGAGGGAGTCTGAACACTGAACCCCCTCGCTACTGGAGAACAGGTGGCTGCACAGCATAGTTTCTAGAGTACAACAGAGAGTCTAGCTGAGATTCACTAATCCAGTTCAGAACACAAACAGCTACATGTGATTATGCTTTAAACAAACTCCCCCACAGTGAAGTCCAGTGTAGCTTTGGTAACACAGCTGGAGGGAACCAAGGACAAAGTGCCACTTCACTGAAACTGAAGTACACTGGCAGAATTTGGGGATGTGCTCCCCACAATAGCTGGGTTTTCTGAAGAAACTGCATGCAGTTAGGCTCCTGCATTGCTACCTGCACATTAGTTATGACAGTGGAGTGCCTTTACCTGGCTGCAGATCAATTTCCCAGCTATCTTGCTGTCATCAGGTGTGGCCTCTCTAAGCTGCAGATGGGGGGAAGCTGAGGGACTTATCTTCCCTGGGTGTGCTCAGTAAAGGATGAACACACGATACAATTATCGGTCAACAATGGTCGTACGACAGCCTGTCGTCTGATAATCCGAACGCTAGTACGCACGATTCGAGAGCCAATTTCCAATTATCGTCCAACAGAAGTTGTATGTGAAGACTAGAAAACTTTTGTCTGCCAACAAGGCGTTGGCCAATTTTCGGCTTGTGTGTACAGAAGTTGGACCAACAAAAGTTGTAAGTACAAACACGCATGCTTGGAATCCAGAAAGTGTGCGGTCGTGTAAACCTGCGTTCGTAATTCACAAATCACATTCACCTGAACTTCCTCTTTATACGCTTGTAGCACGTCACTACGTTCGCATTTGTCGGACGATTACTTGACTACCATCAGTACGTCTAGACAAAACCACGGACAGCCAATTTGGACGAAAGTTGGACATGCGGCCGTACGATAATAGGCACGTGTGTTCGAGGCTTAACCCAGTGTTGTGGGAAATGAAATTAAAAAAGGCCTACGCCTGTATCTAAGCATGGTGAGTTAATGGGAAAAAACCTAGAGGAAAAATATTTTGCTTTTTAAGTTTTAGTAGCATTTGCCTTATATTCTGTCCTTACTGTTTGTCTGCTTTTGAATATCTCCTTCCTCAAACTACTTACTAACCTTAGAAAAGATCTGTAATAGATAACATTTATTTGTAGAGCCATGCCTTACTAAAATGTATTTATCAATGTCTTTCATGACCTTGTTAGTGACCCAGAGCTACTGCTTTAGGACCCTGTGAATTGTCCATAACTACGTTCTTTCCAAGTTCACAAATTAGGCTGAGAATCCCATCAGTTATTCTGGAAGGTCAAATAAGCATTTTACAGAAGTAAAACATAATCAAACAAGTGCATAGCTTAAATGTGCTGATGCGGACAAAGCTCCAGAAACACAAAAAAGAGAAATTAAATTATTTTTGCTGGCTAAGTAGGCTGGGGAGTTATTTTCGAGTGTTGCCACAGTAAAGAAAAAAGGAAACATAGGTTCTTAAGTAAATGACATTCAACATAGACTACTAGAGACTACTGAAGCCTAGAAGAAATGATGGTTAACAAGTGTCCTATGTATACAACTACAAGAGAAGTGTTATCCATATAAAGCAGCCATATTCTGTTATTTGGAAAAAATATTGCCATAAAATGACTTGAAATGGGCAACGATAAAAAAGAAAAAAGGGAACAATTCTTGATATGAAGAACATCATTGAGCTGCCACTGCACTTTTACGTTATTATTTCAGGGACTCCTTTCTATGTTTTGCCAGACAGTATCTTGCATGGTCAAGGATATGGCTCTCAATTTCTTAATAGTGAATTTCTTGGACATCCCAGGCCATCTTGGAGATATAATCCCTCCAGGATATTCTGGGTCTGCCATGAGGCCTTCCCCCAGTTTAACAGGCCCCAACAGCTAGCAAACACTTTAAAGGGCATTTATATAAATTACTTAAAGCGGTGTTCCGCCCAGAAATTGTTTTCTTTTTTTTTTGGCATCCATTCTTTTAATACTAAGTAGATGTAAGCTTTTGTTTCCTTACTTTCAAACTGCCTAGTAATTACATGTATTTTTTACTCACAATTTTGTTTCTCTCACTGCTGGACTTTTCCATTTTAGGTGAGGGCATCTGAAGCCCATCCGTAGTCTTCTGGCATTTCTCCCTGAAAGAAGTGCATGGTGGGTAACCATCATGCACTCCTCGATCTCGGTCCGCCTTAAATCACATAATTTCCTGTTTGGAAATAACACAATTTTGCAGTACAGGGAAGCCCACTGACTCCTGGGAAATGATGAGTCACATCTCCCAGGAGGCCAGGCGAAGCAGGAAGTGAGGAGAAGAGCCTCGGACCTAAAAGGCTCAGATTACAGAGACCACCTAGCAACAAGCGACTTATGATGAGTATAACATTTTTTTTTCCTTCAAAGGTAAGTCTATATAGGCAAAGGACTTGAATGATGTAAAAAAACATTTTCTGGGTGGAACTCCGCTTTAAGCCATGTTAACGTCTTCCTCTCAGATGGTTAAACCAGCCGCTGCATTCTTAGTCTCATTAATCTGAACCTATGACAACCTTTCTCTTCACTTATACCTGCCACCATATGCTTTTTGTCCTTACTCCCACCATGCATTGACAGGTAATCTCAGGCTTCATCTGCAAATGCATCTCATACTTTTCTGCTGTAGATTGGTACAAAATATGCACAGTAAAAGCTGAATACATATTTGGAGTTTTTTTTTTTTATTTTTATAACTACCCATCTAATCCAGAGTTTTACCATAGAGTACCTCCAGATTCTTGACCAGACTTTGCAGTTAGAGCAGTACAGCTAGGTCAACTTCATACTCCCAGCCTGGCACTGGATAATGAAAGAGCACAATCAGACTGCGGATTGCTCTCTGCTCTCCTCTTTATCAGTATGTTCCCTATCAGCCCAACACATGCAGCACACATGATTGGTTGCTAGTGATTCCCCTCCCTCTCTCAGCCTGTGTTCTGCTGTACAGGGGATTACAGGAAGCTGTCACTAAGCCAAATTTAGGTCCATAAATTGTTGCATAAAAAAAAACACATTTTTGTTATTATTTCTGTATCTTCTTTCTATAAAATATGAACATATTTCTGAGGCACGTGATCTTCACAAGCTCCTCATTGGGATTAATAAGTGATGAAGTAAATTCTTTCCATTTAAATTGTATGTTATTTACTCTAAAAACAGTTTAATTTCATCAATAGTAGATGTTTTTCCCTATGTTGTAAAGAAACTAACTGTGCTGAAACCAAGTAAGCAACAAACCTAAATAAACAGACAAGCAAACAAATCTGTCTTCCAACATCTTCTGGTTTCTGTGGTTACAAATTTAGTTCCCTTTTAAAAGCCACCCTAAAATATTTTCTAAGTACTCTTTTAGCACTATGTTGATGTAAGAGACCAATACATTAATTAACTAAATGAAATTATTTACTTTTTTTTTAGTTTTGAAGCTTGTTGTTACTGGATTTAAGTATAATTGTTTCTTCTATTAGCAAGTCAAGTTTATGTTCCAAAATGAATATATATATAAAACAAATCATTTAGTACACATGCTTCTCACAACATTAAAAATTAATATGTTTAAGCCCTTCCCTTGACCTGCCAAAACCATACCCATAACAGTCCCAAAACACACAAGTGTTCTCACAATTTTGCCAAAATTGGAACACACTTCTTACTTGACCTAAAAAATCCCCAATAATTAAAGGACTGTATAGTGATTTTGCACATGTAATCTGCATAACTTATTGTGTGTGACTAAAATCTTATTCAATACGTCTAATGTACACGTTTTAGTGATATGTCAGGAAATTAATAACCCCTAAAAAATCCAGTTCATTCTTCACACAAGGTTAAAACCGTTTTAACACTCTTGTGAACACACAAAACCCTGACAATACCCATACCAAAACCGTCCAGTTCCCTTCCCGAATTTGTATAATTAAAAATTACAACACTCTTCGTACACATGATTTACTAAACAAAATATATATATAAGTAAAACCTTGTATTTGAACTGAACGATTATCTTCTTTGTTAATATGAATTTAGGTCATTGTTGTTCG
>BLSH010054610.1:627202-637583 GCA_018402905.1 Glandirana rugosa | reverse complement strand
GTGTATAAGAGACAGCACCTACACTGCCACGGTCACGGCCTAGTCAACCTCTAGGCTCCTACTCCACATCCACCCCCCTTCCCGTTTTTTTACTTGATTTTAATTTATTTTCCCTATCCCCATTTATTTGTAGGGCACTTGCCCTAGTTTGAAGATGATTTTAGAACAGTTATATGGCTTCTACCGTTAATTAATACTTTTCAGACGCAGTTTGAAGATGATCCACATTCACCTCCATTTTTGCTTTTTTTATGTTTTTATTTTTTTAAAAATATTTAAAGTTATTTCCCTGTCCCCATTTTTTTGTAGGGCACTTGCCCTACCCTTACCCCCATTTTACTTCCTTTTGCAGCCCTCTAGGGCTTTCCAGGACTTTGTTACAGCCATTTTTGTGCCTAAAAGTTCGGGTCCCCATTGATTTCAATGGGGTTCGTTGTCCGTGCGATCGTTCGGGTTCCGTCCGGACCCGGACCCGGACTTTGTCCCAAAGTTCGGACGGACCAGCAGAACCCGAACTTCCAGAGGTTCGCTCAACTCTATTTATGATGCCTCTTGGGTTGTTGTTTATCTATGCTCTAGTTGACTAATGCCCCTCTGAAAGATGCCCATATACCCTTAGCCATAAGAGTACTTTTCGGATTTAACTGTATTCTGATACTTTGATCTTTGTTATGTTTAGGTTTTCATGTAAATTCCTTGTTTGGTCGTTGCATACCTACTGTTTGTCAGTTTTATCTAAATGAACACATTATGGAACAGAAACAAATTAAATTAATGGCAAAAAGGCTAAGATAAAATTGACTCCAAATTGTTATTATTTCCCAGTCAAGGCACCCAAAATTGTACATTTTGGCATAATGAGCATTTGGACCCTGTTTTGGGGTGGGCTTTGAGGAGTTTCTTTATTTCAGATTTAAGGTTGGTTAGTAGGAAATCAAAACATTTGTTCCTGTGGCATCATCCAATAGTTTATTTTTCAATAGGTGACTCCCTTTTAAAGTATAAGTTGATAAAATAACCTATAAAATTATCATCTTTCCTGCAGAATTTAATATAAACAAATTGATATAATTTCCAAGACATCTTTTCCTTCCATATTTATGACATTAGCAAACTTGTTTATTGGAAAATCTCTTGATCCGTTCCTGTATATGGATCACTCAACATAGGGCAAACATGTTGTGCAGGGGAGCTTCTGGAATGCAGTAATTTCTACCCTCTTTGTCTTCCTGGGAGACACTGAGCTGACTGCTAGGTGGGCAACTCTGAAACTATTAGCAGCAGTAGATATTTTACAGTATATTACGTAAGAAATGTTACCTAGTTATCTGGAGAATATTTTTTTTTTTACTGCATTACTGGAGAGCAGAAGCCTGTGGAGGTGGTGGATCTGAGAAAGGACATTAGCATATAAAAGTGCTTGAAAGCTTTGTTACATTAAGGCCTCATACACACGGGCGTTTTTTGACTCCACATTTTTTGGTGTTTTTTGCAGCTCTCCATGTTATTCAATGGCCCCATAAAAACGCCAAAGTTTTTGAGCTGTAGAGCGTGTCGGTGTTAGTGAGCTGTAAATAGTACGTGGGACCAGCACGTTCCGAGGCTGAAGCGTTTTGGAGTTTTTGACGATGAGCCGGCAAAATGCTCACTAACGCACATTGATGCCGTATCGGCGTTAACTGCCATTTTTGACACCTGTGTTTTCAGGTTAAAAAATAGCAGAGGAATGTTTTATTTTTTTAAAAAAAAATGCCTATTGATGCCGATGCAAAACGCAGACGAAAACGCTGATTTTTGCCTGACGTTGGACCCGATGTTTTGCTAATATGCCCGTGTGTATGAGGCCTTATTCACACTGGACATTTTTACAGCTGCTGTTTTCAGCTGCAGACGTTTTTTCTACAGTCAGTAAACCCTCCATCATGTTATCCTATGTCTCCATGCACACATAGGCTGTTATCAACTGTTTTTAGCAGTGACGTTTTTGAGCTGTAAAAAAAACCCAAGACCAGTAGGTTCTGAGACACGTTTTTCAGCTGTAAAAACGCTCTAACGCCCAAAAACGCTCACTAACACCCAATAATGCCGCTCACCAACGTTTTTGGATGTTTTGTATCCATTGAAAAAAGAAAAAAAAAAACACTCAAAAATGCCAGTGCTAAAAAATGCTCAAAAACACTCAATAACATTCATTAATGCTCAATAACGCCGCCGCAAAAACGCTAAAAAAATCACTGATAAGCTACTGACGTTTTTAGGACATTTTGTTAACGTCCTGTGTGCATGAAGCCTAAGGCCCCATACACACGGGCGTATAAAAAAAAATAAGCTTAACGTCGGGCCGGACATCAGGGAAATATCAGCATCAAAAACGCGATTTCTTGGGCGTTTTGCATCCACGTTAATGAACGTTAGTGAGCATCAGCATCAATAGGCGTTTTGTTTGAAAAAACATTCCCATTTCTTAACCTGAAAACGTTACAGCGTTACGGCTGTGAACGTTTTGCTGGCTCAGCGTCAAAAACGCCAAAATGTTACAGCCTCGGAACGTGCTGGCCGTGGGTTCTTCTTTCAGCTCACTAATGCCAACGCCATCTACAGCTCAAAAACATTGGTGTTTTTATGGGGCCATTGAATAACATGGAGAGCTGAAAGAAAAACGCTAAAAAACAAGGCGCTAAAAAACGTCTGTGTGTATCAGACCTTAATGTTAATGTCATTGATACAATATATGGTGAGTTGTTCAGAAGGGCACTGGTATGGGGGCAGCACATTTTGCTTGAAGTGGCTTTGGTACATGACGGGTTCAAAGGAGTGAAGAAAACAGAACATATTGTTTTTAAGAGACTTTTTCACATGGGACTTTTATTGCAACATTTTATAGGGTTTTGATTATGTGAAGATGCACAGTTATTGTTTCACATCACTTTTTTGAGCACAGTATCATATACAGTGGAAACTCGGATTACGAGCATTCGTTCCAGAAGCATGCATGTAATATCAAAGCAAGTTTCCCCATAGGAAACAATGGAAACTCAGATAATTAGTTCCACAACCACGGCTTGTCTATGCAGTACTGTATGTGGCCAGAGGTGCGGGGGTGCTGGTGAGGCTCGGAGATGCTCAGAGACACTCGGGAACTGTTGACACATTCGGGTGCTCCGACTGTCTCTGAGCATCTCCTAGCATCTCCGAGCCTCACCAGCGCCCCTGCACGTTTGGCCACATTTGGTATTGCATACACAGAGGCTTGAATCCTGCTTGTCTTGTGAGACAGCAAACGCAAACCGAGTCAGGATTTTTTTTTAAAAAATAGCTTGTATTGCGAAACGCTCGCAAACCACATTACTCGCAATCCGAGGTTCCACTGTACTTTAAAACACAGTTTGTGTTTACTGTTACTGCCATTATATATATTACTGTGTTTACGCTGTATTAATTTGTATAAGTATCTTACTGTACTAGATTGGTTCCCAGATAGCAAGCAATTGAGCTGCAAGTTTGAAAATGACTTTCTAAGCTGTTGCTAGACTTGCCAGGCTTCACAAGTTTGTTGCACAATTGCAGCAAGTCTGCATTGCGTGGCTCCAGATCAACCTTCTTTGCAATCATTCTGCAAGTCTGCGGCAAGTTCTGGTTTAGTGATGTTGTGCAATAGTCATCCCATCACAGGGGTTACAGTGGCTGAATTGTCATGCTGTAGACCTGCAGAGCTCTTGCTGTAGACTCACCACTGCCACTTTGCTCTTGCTAGAGACTTTACACGCAAATTTGCTACAAATTGGAAAAGTGTCAACTAGAGCTTGTGCTTCCAGTGCTGTACAACTACTCAGTGAAAACGTGCAGCAAGTTAACAGACTTACAATTCAACACTGCCACAAATTTGTGGCAAGTTATCCTTGCTATCTGAGTTGCAGCATGTTTATACTTCAATGCACCTTTATTGCAAACTGTTTGCAATGTTCCGTGTGTATGCCCTTTTAAGAATTTAGAGAAACGATTGTAGAGTTACAATGTGTATACAAGGGATTGATTGCCTATAAATTAGGATTGCAAACAAAATTCCACAAACAATAGAATACATGAGTTTTACACCACTAGGCTGGATGACACCAAAATAGGAGAGCTTAGCTTTAAAGGATAAGTTCACCCTTTATACCATGTTACATGTTAACCTGTATTAAAGGTGTAACATGTTACTGCTGCAGCTGCCCCCGCGCCACCCCGAGTCCCCATTGTGACAGCAGGCTGGGGATGTTCTCTCTGTGCTTGCTGTCACAATTTAAAAAAGATGCGGCCATGCGGGGGCTACCTGGCCACGTCATACATTCACAGTGTTCTGTGAATGCGAGAACTATACATACTGACATTTTCGGACAGAGCACTGTTGAGAGCTTTAGGTAGTTCATTGATGCTCCCTGTCAGTGTGTAACTGCCTGCCCATGCGAGGTACGAGCAGACAGATACACAGACAGCCTGCAAGAGCCCTGCATTGCAGCCGAGATCAGCAATGTTTTACAGGCTCCCAATAAATGGGCATTTTTGTTAAAAAACTTTGTATACTCTAAATACTCCTATTTCATGGACGGTTAGAGAGGTGATAAAGAGCCAGATATTTCCTTATTGTATTGTATTTTCTTTATATTTGCTGTCATGCATGCACCAGTTCTTTTTTATTCACTGTACAACATGTGGCAATGTATTAGTAAGACCTCATCTGGAATATGCAGTTCAATTTTGGGCACCGGTTCACCAGTTTTGGGGAACTGGAGAAAGTGTAGAGAAGGACAACTAAACTGATAAGAGGCATGGAGGAGCTATGGGGAAAGATTAGAGGAACTGAATGTATTCTCTCTTGAGAAGAGGAGATTAAGGGGGGATATGATCAACATGTATAAATACATACGTGGTCCATATAGTGAATTAGGTGTACAGTTATTCACCATAAGCCGTCACAGGACAAGGGGGCACTCTTTACATCCGGAAGAAAAGAGATTTATTTTCAAAATGCAGAAGGGCTTCTTCACAGTAAGAGCTGTGAAAATGTGGAATAAACTCCCTCAAAAGATGGTGCTGGTCAACTCAATAGATTGTTTTAAGAAAGGCCTGGATTCTTTCCTAAATGCACATAATATAACTGGATACTAATATTTTATAGGTAAAGTTGATCCAGGGAATATCCGATTGCCTGTTGAGGGATCAGGAAGGAATTTTTTTCTTGCCTTCCTCTGGATCAACTGTGGTTATAGGCTAATGTATATGGAGGTTTTCTATCTGTGTGTGTTTTTGTTTCTGATGGTTGAACTGGATGGATGGACTTGTGTCTTACTTCAACCAGATTAACCATGTAACTATGTTGACATGATTACTATTCGTATTATTTGTATTGCTACCTGCAATGAAAATTACTTACACTTCCTTCTTGTGGCTTTTGTAAGCTACACTTTAGCTGAATTTGGGCAATACCAGTAGACATTAATTGTGTTGCGTGTACAGGTGCTTCATACATTCCACACCCATTGATATTCCCCTTCATTGTGATTTTCCATCACATCATTCATCTGTAAGAGCACTGGGAAATACCCAGTATTTCTGGGTATAGGGGAGCATGTTACCATCTCCCCTTTCTCCCAGAATGCAGTGCTCAGATATAAATAGCCAATTAACAGACCTGTACACTGACATAAGTGGTAGAGCAGAAGATAATTATAATTAACCTTGTGTACATTTTTTTTAAATAGAATTTTAAAAAGGTTATTAAAACGGATAACCCTTAGCCAATTCTGGACATTTAGGCAAGCTAGCATCTCACACCTTATCTACATATGCAAATACATTTGCAAAACTTTGGTCAATACACTATATTCGGTAGTAGTAGTTCTCACTGATCATTCTGTAGTTAACAATGTCCGGTAAATACACGGTCATAGCAATTTCCAAGTATCTTTCCTATTTACAGTAGTGTGGCATTCTGATTCTGGTTCTGGACCTCAGAGACACATAGGGGGTTATTTACTAAAACTGGAAAAATCTGCAAAATCTGGCGCAGCTCTGGATAGAAACCAATCAGCTTCCAGGTTTTACTCCCAAAGCTTAATTGCACAAGCTGAAATTAGAAGCTGATTGGCTACCATGCACAGTGCACTAGTTTTACTAAATCTCCCCCAAAGTATACAAAACAGGGAAGGTTAGCAATAGACATATGCGGAATGGAAAAACTTGTTTTGCTTCATTTTGGATAGATTCGTTGTGTTACTATTTTTGTTTAGTTAAATTGTTTTGGAATTCGTTTAGTTTAGTTTTGTTTTTTAACTATCAAACAAATTCCAAATTTTCGAAACAATTCGAATTTGGATCATTTAACCACTTCAGCCCCGGAAGGATTTCCAGCTTTAGGACCGGAGCCTTTTTTGCGATTCGGCGCTGCGTCGCTTTAACTGACAATTGCGCGGTCGTGCGACGTTGTACCCAAACGAAATTCGCGTCCTTTTTTTCCCACAAATAGAGCTTTCTTTTGGTGGTATTTGATCACCTCTGCGTCATTTCTGATCGCTGCTATAAACAAAAGTATAGCAACAATTTTGCAAAAAACCCCAAATTTCTTACTTTTTCCTAAAATACAAATCCAAAAAAAATTATAAAAAAACATTTTTTTTCACCTTTTTTGGCCGATTTATATTCTGCCTCATATTTGCGATAAAAAAATCGCAATCGGCATTTATTGATTGGTTTGCGCAAAAGTGGTCGCGTTTACCGATGATGAGAATTCATTTTTGGGGTTTTTATATTTTTTTATTTTTTACTAATAATGGCGGCGATCTGCGATTTTTTGCGGTACTGCGATATTTCAGCGGACATGTCGGACCATTTTGACACTTTTTTGGGACCATTGGCATTTATACAGCGATCAGTGCTATAAAAATGCACTGATTACTGTGTAAATGCCATTGGCAGTGAAGGGGTTAACCTGCAGGGGGCGCTCTAAGGGTTAACTATGTTCCCTGGGCATGTTCTAACTGTATGGGGACTGCCCTAACAGGGAAAGGGAAGTGGTCACAGCCTTCACGTACAGGAAGGCTGTGATCACAGCCCTTCCCCCTCACACAGAGCGGAGGTCCGTGTTTACATACACAGACCTCCGCTCATTCGCCCCGGGGGGGCCATCACGGGTGGCCGGCGGCAATCTAAGCCGCCGCACCCGCCCCCTGGCCCTCCCCGGATACAGTGAGCGCGCGGGCGCGCCTCCGGCGGCGCGCGCGCGCTCACTAACCTCGTTCCCGCAGCCACCGTCGTATGACGGCGATTTGCGGGAACGAGCCACTTTGCCGCCGTCAGATGCCGATCGGCGGTCGGCAAGTGGTTAAAAAACTATAGACCGATTCGAATTCTGTGTGAGGAATAGCTGGTTGTTAAGGAGAGGGCCAGGAAGTCGGAATCCGCATCCTTGACAACCGATGACTCATCAGCTGTTAGCTTGCGATAAATGAGGGGGATGCGTAGGTGAGTAGCCTACTGTATAGTTAATTAGCACCTTGCTGCCCAGGTCAGGGGGAAAGGGTTAATGTCCTTGCTACCTTTCCCCAGTGTGTTTGGGGGGCTTTCTCTGGGTTCCAGCCTCCCTCCCCTGGGAGGAGGACTGGGGGAATGAAGGGGGGCTCCAGTGAACACTTGGAAAAATGCATGGGGAACACAAGCAACTAGAGATTTGCTGGGACCTGTGGTCCCCTCTGGAAAGCCGATTTGCCGAAAGACCCCAAGAACATGGACTTTTCTGTTCAAGCATTGCCAAGTATTGATTTTTCCCAAGAGGCTCCACCTGTGTAGGCAGCCTGCGGCAGCCACAGGTTCACTTAGGAGAAGGACGTTATTGCATGTTATACATAGGGTGCCACATTTACAGTAAAAGTTGCTTAGAGCTTGGTCTGAAGTTACTCAAGGGGTGCATAAGAGGTCTGGATGGATGGATGGAACACCTGGGCCCTTCATCCCCACCTAGGAGCCCCATGCACCTGGGACAAACACCCAGTGTGCATAAGGCCTTAGGGGTCAATTCATTAAAGGTTACTGAATGCGATATGAAGGTGACCCCATTTTTGGAAATATCGCATGAGATAATAAAAGATTCAATTCATCAACGTAAAATATTGAAAGTGAGGTAAATACCGCAAAAAAAGAGAGAAATCATAAAAGGCAATTCACTAAAGAACACACACATTCGTTATTTATCACCTGCCAGTAGGTCTGCCTTTTTCAACCAGGGTGCCTTGAGGTTTATTGAGGGGTGCCTTGGCAAAATGCCTAAAAATTACCCAAAAATTGTATACAAGCCGGCGTGTGGATGAAGGCTGCCTTTTAGTTACACTCCTAAGTCTCAGGTTTTCATCCTGCATCATTACAACCTTCTAGCCGCCAGAGTTCTAATGACCAATGGCATCATCAGCTCAGTGATGGAGAAGAACTGTGGGAGAAGAGAAACATTAGAATACTAGTCAGTACCAGTTTGCAAAAGTGTATTTGCTTTGGAAGAATAAATCACCTCTAATGTTGGGTGTCCTACTTGGACTTGTGGATGTTGCTGCATTATGTAAAACTATTAGAATATTTTTTACATTAAAGAATGGAGTTCCTCGAGACTGTCCATCATTTTTAAAGGGTGCCTCAAGATTGTCCATCATTTTTAAAGGGTGCATTGACTAAAAAAGGTTGAGAAATGCTGCAGTAGGCAGTCAGTATTTTAGCAAAGTACAAAATAACAATGAAGGAAACTCTGCACTGGCCAGTAAATTAAAAGTATACAATGTATCAGAGTGGAAATGTTTTGCCATGAGCTCAGGAATGAAAATAAATTGTAACATTTCTTCATGAGATTTCACAGTTTTAGGTGGGTTCACACTGGTGCGATGCAGGATCCAAAGCGATTCCTGTGCAGGATCCCGCATCACATCTGACTCATAGGCAGGTCACACTGCTCTCTGCAAATCACTGCGGGTGTCAATATAAAGTGAACGCAGTGCGAACTGTAAAATCGGATGGAATCGGATCGCATGTGTTTGAACACCCATGGGATCCGATTCCAGTGCGGACAGAAAAAAAAGTCCTGCAGCATTTTGATGTCTGGCATTGCATAAGTATGAACCCAGTCTTATAGTATTTCTGTGTGCATTTTTTTCTTCCTCAGGTGCAATGTTTGCAAGTAAAAAAAAAATAGTGAAAAGACAATGCCAAAAATAACGCAAAAATTTAAGTGATAAATATTGCGAAACATACATTTTTAACGCATTCGGTAAGTAACACACTTTTTTTTAGTGAATTGACTACTTTTGAGATAAATACCTCATGAGTTATTTAACTAAAAAAAAAATTGGTATTTATCTCTTAGTGAACTGACCCCTTAGTCTTTTAAAGCCTATTTGAGATATGACCACATTTTTTTTTGTGCTCTGTGCCATTGTGTGTTTTACATGTTCTGATTTGTATAAAAGCGGAGGTCCATCTGAAACAAAAAAAATGAAAAGTCAGCAGCTACACATACAGTAGCTGCTGACTCTTAACCACTTGACCACTGGGCACTTAAACCCCCTCAACAACCAGACCAATTTTCAGCTTTCAGTGCTCTCACACTTTGAATGACAATTACTCAGTCATGCAACACTGTACCCATATGAAATTTGCGTCCCTTTTTTCACACAAATAGAGCTTTCTTTTGGTGGCATTTAATCATCGCTGGGTTTTTTATTTTTTGCGCTATAATTAAAGAAAGACCGAAAAGTTTGTAAAAAAATGAATTTTTCTTCGTTTCTGTTATAAAATTTTGCAAATTAGTAATTTTTCTTCATAAATGTTGGCCAAAATTTATACTGCTACCTATCTTTGGTAAAAAAAAAAAAAACAAATTAGTGTATATTATTTGGTCTTTGTGAAAGTTATAGAGTCTACAAGTAGAGTTGAGCGAACTTCTAGAAGTCCGGGTTCTGCTGGTTCGGCCGAACTTCGGGACAAAGTCCGGGTTCGGGTCCGGACAGAACCCGGCTTCAAGCCGGCTTGGTCGTCTTGGGCCTGAAGATCTTCAAGCGAGTTGAGATGAACATCTGAGATATTGAAAGTGTTTCTGGTTTATTATATGTGATTAAACAAAAAAAAAAAAAATGGTTTCTATCCATCGTCATATTTAAAACCGGTTGTAAATACTTCTTTTTAATGATTAAACGTTTTAAAATATTGTCTTTGCTTCTTTTTAAGTAAAAAAATGTTTGAAAAGCCAGAAAGAAATTAATATCGCGTTTTTTATTTTTTGGGTCGCTACTAATTTACGGTGGTTTTCTTTCGAGATAAACACACTTTTTTCCCTGCGTTTAAAGTATACCCATGTCACAACGTACTG
>BLSH010054610.1:589439-600318 GCA_018402905.1 Glandirana rugosa | reverse complement strand
CTGTGTCAGCCAGCTGTCTTCTGCCCAATTCACTCTGTGTGCCGGGCTCCATTCCCTGCGAGCGTTGCGTTGCACGGGGCGGAGACCAGCAGGAAATTCAAAAAGTGAAACACAGTAAACATACAGTACACTGTAATCTATAAGATTACATTACTGTATGAAATAATTTCCCTTCCCCTTTGTCCCTAGTGGTTTGCCCAGTGCCCTGCATGCACTTTTATATTATATATGCCAGGGATATGCAATTAGCGGACCTCCAGCTGTTACAAAACTACAAGTCCCATCATGCCTCTGGGTGTCATGTTTGTGGCTGTCAGAGTCTTGCTATGCTTCATGGGACTTGTAGTTCTGCAACAGCTGGAGGTCCGCTAATTGCATATCCCTGATATATGCCATTTTTTCTGCCTGGAAGCCTGAGTATGTACATAGTTTCCAAAAAGTGTCCCTTTATGTCAAAAGTGGTTTTTGATCAGCTAGAAAACACTGATAGTGAATTGCAGAATTGAGTGATTTGTGGGGAAATTCGTCATCAGACACTAAAAGTGACGACAGCGACAATTCTGCAAATGAGCAAATTTCTTTGTTTTTGATTTGATTACATTATTGAATACATTTTACTACTATTATGTTATTCTTTTTGACAATTATTTATAGTTATATATTATATTATAATGTATATCGTGTTTCAAACTTTATCATACCCGGGGTATCTATTAGACTCTTGTTTGGACAGATTTAAGTGAGTTATTCCTATTAATTACAGGCCTACAATATAAAAAGGCAAATTTGTATGCAAAACAATGTACTGCTTTTAGATGCAAAAATCTGACATAATCATACCGCCAGGGAGGTTAAAGTGTATTTTTAAAAAAAAAATGCGTTTGAAAGACCGCTGCGCAAATACCGTGTGATATAAAATATTGCAACAACCGTCATTTTATTCTCTAGGGTGTCTGCTAAAAAAAAAACATATAATGTTTGGGGTTCTAAGTAATTTTCTAGCTGAAAATACTGATTTTTTTACTTGTAAGCAACAAATGTCAGAAAAGGTTTATGGTTAAACTGACTGCATCTACAGACCGGAGTTCATTCCCTTGATAAAAGAACCAAAAAAGATACTTTGTTTACACTTATAAGTGATATTGTGAGATACTTGGCAGACTGCCCGGATTTGTGTTTATCTTTAAGCCTACTTTCACACTGGGGCAGGGGGGAGGAAGCGGTAAAGCCCTGCTAGTTTTAGCGGCGCTTTACTGCTATTATAATGGCGCTATGGCACCGCTATTATATCGGCACTATGGTGCCACTATGGGGGTTAACAAGGTGTTAAAAGCGCCACCGCATGGCACGACCGAGGCGGTGTTCAGATGTTTTGGAAGCGCCGCCCATTGATTACAAAGGAGGGGGCGGTGTAGGAATGGTGTATACACCGCTCAGTGCACCGCCCCAAATATGCTGCTTGCCAGGACTTTTTTTATCATCCTGCAAGCGCACCGCCCCAGTGTAAAAGCACTCGGGCTTTCACACTGAGGAGAATGGGGGGGGGGGGGTGTTTTCAGGCGCTGTACAGGTGCTATTTTTAGCATCGTAGTGCCTGAAAAACGACCCATTGTGAAAGGGGTCTAACAGCTGTCAGTTTTTTTTTTCACAAGATATAACAACTGTCAGTTTAGGTAGAGAACGGCTCTTCAGTGGATCGGAGATGCTGTTTTTTAGATAGTGAAGGGAGAGAAGTATTGGCTGCCACTCGCCAGGATGCGGTTGCTGCTCGTTATGGGGACCTGGCGCCTGGGGTTTGTTGAGCCCTGAATTAGGAGGTTGGACATCTACATAGCAGATGAGTTTAAATATTGATAAATGTAACGTTACATAATTGGGAGCCAAAAATACTGTACATATACAAAATACACTTTAGGTGGGGCTCTTCTGGGAGAATCTGCGCTGGGAAAGGATCGGGAGGTGCTTGTAGATCACAGACTTAGCGATAGCATGCAATGCTAAGCTGCAGCTAGCAAAATACTGTCATATATTAAAAAGATCATACATTTTAGATATAAAACAATAATTCTACCCCCTTTACATAACATCGGTTCACCCTTATCTTGAATATGCAGTTCAGCTGTGGTCACCAATCCTCAGGAGAGATGTTGAATTAGAAAGAGTTCAGCAAAGGGCAACAAAATTAATAGGGGGATGGAGTATCTCACTATGGGGATCGATTACTTAGATTACAGGATTACAAGTATTTACTCTGGAGAAGAGTTTCTCAAGAGCGGATATGCTTGCCATGTACAAATATATGAAATTACTTCAGTAACTGTGGTAAACTGTTTACTCGAAGGTCCCTGAAGAGGACACGCGACCATGATTTGAGGTTAGAAAATAGGAAGTTTACCCTTAGACTGCGCTTTACTGTTAGAGCAGTAAACATGTGGAACCTTCGCCCACAGGAAGTGGTACAGTCTGAGAGCGTGGGCAGCTTCAAAAAAAAATTTAGATGTCTTTTTTCAGGAAGCAAAATATATAGGACTAGTGGAATTGTTAGAGAACACAAATCACATACACACACATAGGCTGAACTGGATGGACCTGTGTATTTTTTAAACCTAATAAAAGTGTAGCGCCTACCCTGGACTGGTCCTGTTAATTTTCCCAGGTTCTATTCCCTATTTAGTGCAGAAAAGCCAGGCACAAGGTATTTTCCAGCCAGGCACACGGTACTTCTCTCTTTCACACGATGAGCCGTCAAATAGTGTCTTTTTGTGTTTTTTTTTTTATTGTTTGTCTGGGATAGGGATTAGGGTGAGCCTTGGGATACACAGAACTAATGCACACTTGGGTGAGGGCACTATCTTGAAAATGGTTAACCTGCAGAAAAAGCTTTCAGTATAGAAAAATGTTAAAAATTCAGCACAGGGGGATTCCACATTAGAAACAGCCCTGGCCAGCTGAATCTGGACCGGTCTCTCCAATAAAAAGAGAACAACAGCAATTCTCTCCCCAGGATTTTTCCCATGCCTCTACTCACTGTGCCCCTGTATACATGGACACCTCCTTTCGGTATCTGCCAATACTGTACAGCGAGCTTCCCAGCCAAATTCTGCCCTGAGCTGGAACTGCACAGAACTTCCAACAGACTTCTCAGAAACACCTTGGAAGGTTTGACAGCACTTCCAGGCTGGGTCACTCTCCAGCAGGCAAAGGACCCGGCTGTTCGAGGTTCCAGACCATTTATACCCCTCACACTCCTGACCAGGTATTGGCTAAGGTGGTACGAATATTCAGCCCAGGCTCTGCCCCTTCCAACCAACTATGTTCCAGTACATTCTG
This sequence comes from Glandirana rugosa, assembly GCA_018402905.1. Lineage (NCBI taxonomy): Eukaryota > Metazoa > Chordata > Amphibia > Anura > Ranidae > Glandirana > Glandirana rugosa. Next base: position 596,988 of record BLSH010054610.1, on the reverse strand, counting down.
GAAGTGCAGAACCCAGAACAGCCTACACTAATCAAACTCAGCACCACTGAGTACAGTGGAGCTAAAAAATAAACTAAATTTACCTAAACCTTAACTAACCTAGTAGCCTCTAGCTAGAAGGGTGCTACATAAGATTCAAACACAAATTGAGCTTACAGAGGAGCTGCTGACTTTTAATATTAGTACACTTACCTGTCCAGGCTGTCCAGGCTCTTCAATTGGCTCTTGGGTGCTGCCATTCCTTGTAAGGGAAACCAACAGTGAAGCCTTGCGGAACGCTGCACTTTGTGAATAGCCCAGCAATGGGGGAAGGAAGGGGGGGGGAACGTCCAGGGGACCTCAGCGTGGCGAGGGCTCCCTCTCCCAGAAATGGGGACAGGTACCTGTCAAAAACAGGTACCCGCTCCCCCCCCCCAAAAAGGTGCCAAATGGGGCAGTTGAGGGGAAAGAAGTAAACAAGTGGAGCTTCCCCTTTTGGGTTGAACTTTGCTTTAAAGTATAACTAAAGGCAAAACATTTTCTTTGTTTTGGACATAGTGGAGATGGATTAGAACATCTATTAGGTTTCTATTGCTGTCTGTGCCCCCCGTTAGGAAGATTCACCCTCTTTATTTTTTCTGTTTACCATAACCATTAAAAGTATAAGTGAAAGTAAAGGAAAATCCCAAATTTTGGGTTGTCCCCAGAAAAGTAATAGAGGGGAAATCTTTCAATGGGGACACTAGTTCAAGTCAACATGGAGGCCTCAATAGATTCCCTTAATTTGCAGGGATTTTCTCTGACTTCCTGCTTGGCTATGGGACAGGAAGTGAAGGTAATTCTCCACAATGGGACACAGATGGCTAAAAAGAAAATCTGACAGAGGTTATAACCATCCCTTACTGTATCCAAAATGAGAAAAAAAAATGTTTTGCCTATAGTTCTACTTTAACGATAGTGTAATGATAATTCCTCTTTAGTAGAAAGCTAAGTTACGAATAGGGAAATGCACACCACCATCATTGGCAGCTTTGGGAAAAGGGCAAATGCTATTTTTTTTTGTTTAAGCATTTTTAATATACAACATACACTGATGAGAAATTCATATTTTGGTTCTGAATTTCTTGTATATAAATAAAGCAGATACTGCCAGAGCGTATTTAACCTTCCTGGTGGTATTCCTGAGCGTGACTCATGGTTAATTTTCGCTGCCAGGAGCGGTAATCCCGAGTCACGCTCGGGGTAACATTGCAGATCTGTCAGCATAGTCCCCTTACCTTCTCCTGGCGATCCAGCGATGTCCACTGCTGTGATCGCCAGCATCTGACTCCTAGTTCCGTTTCCTGCGAGCAGCAGTGGCGCATGGGAGCGGAACTTGGCGGGAAATTCAAAAGTGAAACACACACATAAAAAAGGTGATACAGTGTAATCTGAGAGGATTACACTATATCACCTCAGATCTGACACTTGATCACTGTACAGTGCCCCTTGCCTGCCATTTTACTGTCATTTGTGCCCATTTATAACATGGCATCAAAAAAGCGCCACTTTACTACAAAGGCGCTTTTGGACCAGTTGAGTGACAGCGACACGGAGGCGCTCGCAGAACTGAGCGATAGTGAGTCGTGGGGAGATTTGTTGTCTGACACTGACACTGATCTGGCAAGTGACAACGGCAATGATCCTGCACCTGACCTCAGCAACGTGCGCACTTGGTGCCCTATTGACTGCGATATGGACCAGGTAGCGCCCTCAAGATTCCCGTTCACTGGATCACCTGGGAAGAAGGTAGATGTTGAGCATGATAACTCTCTGGCATACCTGCAATTATTCCTCACTGAGGAGGTAATTGAAAAAATTGTCACGGAGACAAATCGGCATACATACGGGCAGAATTTTGGCCATTGGCAAATGTCTCCTGATATTCTGCCCGTGCGTATGGGGCTTTAGGTACTGATGATGAGGAAGATCAGCCAATCTGATTCCTTATCGTCTGCTTCACCAGAGATCAAATGCCCAAGTCCCTTAGCTTTCCTTCTTGGGGCCAACAGTAAGGCTACTTTCACACTGGAGCGTTTTACAGACGCTATTTAGCTAAAAATAGTGTCTGGAAAGCGCCTCAAAAGTCCCCCCCAATCCACCCCAATGTGAAAGCCCTGAGTGCTTTCACACTGGGGCGGTGGGCTAGCAGGACGTTACAAAAAGTCCTGCAAGCAGCATCTTTGGGGCGGTGAGGGGAGCGGTAATATACCACTCCTCTACCGCCCCTGCCATTGAAATGAATGGCAAGCGCTGCCGAAGCAGCTGCACACCGCCTCCGTAGTGCTGAGCGCCGGCACTTTTAACCCCTTTTTAACCCCTTGTGGGGGGTTAAAAGCGCGGCGCTCCTGCCCGCATAGCGGAGCCCTATCGCTGGTAAAACTCCGCTAAAACTAGCGGGGTTTTACCTCAACCGCGGCTGCCCGTGCAGTGTGAAAGTAGCCTAAAAGTGAATGGAGTGACGTTTTCTAAAGCTTTGTGCCCTATCCATCCCATTAGGGTGTGCTTCAAAGCCCAAATGAAAAAGGGTTAGGATGTCTGTCAAGTTCTGTGTCTCAGTTCCTATTCAGGTGATGTCTTTCAGAGAGAATAAGAAGTTAGGGTAAATGTCAATAGGGACACCTGATGATGACTCTAACAATTTACCACTGTATACACAAACAAATGCCCTGGCATGGGCATTTTGTTTAGATTTGACCTGAGCAAATTATGGCCTTAGGGAAGGGCAACATCCAGCCATTTGGCTGTCTCTGGCTCTCGATACCTCCACTGTCAGCGTGCCTCTCTGAGCCCGTCAACGTCGTGAGGAAGCTGACAGATTCGGTGAGGCACGTTAACAAATGTCCATGTGGACAGCTGAAAGAACTGGAAGGAGAGAGCCAAAGGAGCTGATCGGTATAGAATTAAGTTTGGCCCTTCACAACAGTCCCAGTTTCTCATATATCCTCTTGGAAAAATGAATTGTCCATCCCTGCTCCATGTGGTTGAATACCTAAAGGAAAATAGACTGCACCGTTTACAAGTGAAGTAGCATTAGTGAATGTGTTGAAGATTCACGTTGTAAAGAATACCCATTCAGGTTCAAGGATAAAAAAAAAAACAGTATAATTGCTTGCACATGATTGGATGATGGAAATCAGCAGAGCTTGGTCACTAAGCTCTGGGGAAAATGAATGCAACTACACTTGCACACTGTGCAGTCTGTTTGCCTTTAGTAAATCAGCCCCCATGTTTTATATTATTGTGCAGCGTATGCATGCTCTTTGCCACCCTGACCCTGTAACACTGTGGATGTGTTTTCACTGCTGGATATAATTTACAGACACTGCTTGAAAAAAGAAGAAGTTGGGGCCTCCTAAGATGCTCACTAGTGTTGCACCATATAAAAGCAACTTAAGCCCCGCACACACGGTGCAACGGTTGTATGAAAACGGTTGTATGACTGCTTGTTGTACGATCATCCCACCTTTAGCACGCGTGATTAGAACAGCTGAAATGCGACGGTCGTACAACAGGAGTTGGATGAGCAAACTAGAAAACTTTGGTAGTACAACAAGCGGTCGTACGACCGTTGTATCGCGTGTACAGAGAAGTTGGTCCAACAAGTTGTATGTGCAAAAACACGCATGCTCAGAAGTCAGGAAGGCTCGGAAGTGTCCGGCTCGTGTAGACCTACCTCCCTAATTCATAAATCACCTGAACTTCCTCTTTATATGCTCCTAACACGTCACTACGTTCGGCTTGGTCATACATTCGCTTAGTGCATGTCAGTATGCGAGATACAACAGCCAACATACGATTTTGGCCGTTGGGTTGTACGACCGTCGCATTGTGTGTACGAGGCTTTAGTGGCTGGCTAGAGCCTATTTTATCATTTTAACCTTCAACATCTCTTCATTTACTCCATCTTTAATGGAATCACCAGCAACATGGGGATGATCTGTTGTGACGTTACCAGCTCTGACAGACTCTTGCCAAAAATTATAAGGTGTAACCACAGGTAAACAGTTAAAACAAAGCTGAAATACTTATATTTGAACTATTTTACCTGACAAATTATTTGTAGTTGTTCAGTCAGCCTTGTGATTTATGTACCTCTGTAACACTGCATAGCCAGTCAGGTAATATCCCTATTTCAATTGTCAACTTTTCATGTCACCTCTCTGGTTTCCGCCTGCTCATCAGATAATAGATCTCTGCCATCCAATTTTTCATTTCTTCTGTAGGAGACAAGGAAGATTGTAATGTTTAACCAAGGAAAAAGTTGGCTCACTGCCTGTGCAGTGAGTCAAAAGACTGACTAAACCGTATTATAAATATATACAATTCTAATTTAAAATGGGACTTGGTTATTATGAATGGCTAAAGAGATTTGTGATTATATAGCTGATGCGTATTTGACAGGTTCAAACAAACAGAATGAGCTAGCAAATTGTACAAACATTACCCAGAAATGATGGCAAAAAGCTAGTGTCATGGTGTAAAATAAGCTTCTATAGATGTCGTGGATATTAAAATAAAAAATACATTTTCGTTTTCATTCTTCATTTTCCAAAAACTTGTGGCAATAAATGAGATCTGCAAAACACACACCAATCCTCATAGCAAATACCTTGGAGTGTCTGCTTTCCAAAAAGGGGTAATTTGGGCGTGTTTGTACAATCCTGGAATTTTACAGCCGCCGAAACTGTGATAGGTAATCAGGAAATCCCATGTGTAATTAACCACTTCAGCCCCGGAAGGATTTCACACTTTAGGACCGGAGCCCTTTTTGCGATTCGGCGCTGCGTCGCTTTAACTGACAATTGCGCGGTCGTGCGACGTTGTACCCAAACGAAATTTGCGTCCCTTTTTTCCCACAAATAGAGCTTTCTTTTGGTGGTATTTGATCACCGCTGCGTCATTTCTGATCGCTGCTATAAACAAAAGAAGAGCGACAATTTTGCAAAAAAAACCCAAATTTCTTACTTTTTGCTAAAATACAAATCCAAAAAAAAATATAAAAAAATATTTCTTTTCATCGGTTTTGGCCGATTTATATTCTTCCTCATATTTGTGATAAAAAAAATCGCAATCGGCGTTTTTTGATTAGTTTGCGCAAAAGTGGTCGCGTTTACGGATGATGAGAATTCATTTTTGGGGTTTTTCTTTTTTACTAGTAATGGCGGCGATCTGCGATTTTTAGCGGTACTGCGATATTGCAGCGGACATGTCGGACCATTTTGACACTTTTTTGGGACCATTGGCATTTATACAGCGATCAGTGCTATAAAAATGCACTGATTACTGTGTAAATGCAATTGGCAGTGAAGGGGTTAACCTGCAGGGGGCGCTTTAAGGGTTAACTGTGTTCCCTGGGCGTGTTCTAACTGTGGGGGGACTGCCCTAACAGGAGAAGAGAAGTGATCACACCTTCCATGTAGAGGAAGGCTGTGATCACAGCCCTTCCCCCTCTCACAGAACGGAGGTCTGTGTTTACTTACACGGACCTCCGTTCTCTCACTCCGGGGGGGGGGGGCATCGCGGGTGGCCGGCGGAGATCGACTCCGCCGCACCCGCTCCCTGGCCCTCCCCGGACACAGTGAGTGCGCGGGCGCGCCTCCGGCGGCGCGCGCGCTCACTGGGCTCTATCTCGCGGCCGCCGTCGTATGGCGTCGTTTTGCGTTATCGAGCCACACTGTCGCCGTCAATTGCCGACCAGCGGTCGGCAAGCGGTTAATGCCCCTTGAAAGCCTGAAGGTGCTCGTTGGATTTTGGGCTTCCGTACGTGGCTAGGCTGACAAAAAGTCTCCCACATGTGGTATCCCTATACTCAGGAGAATTAGTGGAATATGTTTTGGGGTTAGGGTTGCCACCTTATCCCTTTAAACCCAAAAACATATGAAGTACATAGGATCCGAGGCTAATTTAATGCAGATAAGGCACCAAGTGAGTTTAATTACCACCTTAATCAGCCACAGAACCTGTGTAATTAATGTGTGTTCGGTTTTAAAGGGATGCGTTGGCAACCCTATTTGGGGTATAATTTCATATATACCAATGGCATGTGTGAAAAATATCTCTTTAAAGTGACAACTTTGTGTAAAAAAAAAAATTTGCCATTTTCCAACACAGGTGTCATGTGACTCGTTAGTGTTACAAGGTCTCAGGTGTGAATGGGGAGTAGGTGTGTTAAATTTGGTGTTATCACTCTCACTCTCTCATACTGGTCACTGGAAGTTCAACAAGGCACCTTGTGGCAAAGAACTCTCTGAGGATCTGAAAAAAAGAATTGCTGCTCTACATAAAGATGACCTAGGCTATAAGAAGATTGCCAAGACCCTGAAACTGAGCTGCAGCACAGTGGCCAAGACCATAGAGTGGTTTAACAGGACAGGTTCCACTCAGAACAGGCCTCGCCATGGTTGACCAAAGAAGCTGAATGCACATGCTCAGCATCATATCTAGAGATTGTCTTTGGGAAATAGAGGTATGAGTGCTGCCAGCATTGCTGGCAAAAGGGGTGGGGGGACAGCCTGTCAGTGCTCAGACCATAGGCCGCATACTGCTGAAGACAAGCAGATTACTGGATTACTGGAACCATGTCCTGTGGTCCGATGAGACCAGGATAAACTTATTTGGTTAAGATGGTGTCAAGTGTGTGTGGCGGCAACCAGGGCAAGAGTACAAAGACAAGTGTGTCTTGCCTACAGCCAAGCATGGTAGTGGGAGTGTCATGGTCTGGGGCTGCATGAGTGCTGCCTGCACTGGGAAGCTATGGTTCATTGAGAGAACCATGAATGCCAACATGTACTGTGACATACTGAAGCAGAGCATGATCCCCTCCTTTTGGAGACTGGACCGCAGGACAGTATTCCAACATGGTAAGGACAACAAACACATCTCCAAGACGACCATTGCCTTGCTAAAGATGCTGAGGGTAGCATCAGCCTCGACAGAGTGCTGGCATTGTACCCACATTCCGGCTTATGCAGAGCATATATTCTGGAGCTGCCCTCAGGCCCAGGCATTTTGGTCAGCTGTGGCATCCTGCATCTCCTCGCTGTTGTCAATTCCCATTCCTCTAACAAAGGGGGTTTGCCGTCTTGGATTGGTGGATGAGGTGGTTCCCTCCAGGGCCCTCAGAACTTTCCTCACAGTCACCTTGTTTTATGCCAAGAAAGCCATATTACTCCATTGGAAAAAGCCAAGTGCTCCTACGCTTACGTACTGGAAGGGGCTGGTCAATGCTATGCTGCCTTTCTATAGAGCTACTTATGTTTCTAGAGGATGTGAACGGAAATTCCACAGGGTTTGGCAACAATGGCTGTCGGAAAACACAACGGCTGGATAAAGATAGGTGGATTACAAACATCAAAACACACTGGCTAGTGTGGTGGTTCCTGCCGCAACATGTAGTATGACTCGTTTTTTGTTTATTGACAGTTCCTAGGAATGAAGGATAATGGAGTGTGACTCTCCAACAAAGGAGCGGTGTGGGTGAGCCAGGGGGAGGGGGGGGGGGGTCTTTGCTTGTTTGTGTGTTGATTTT
>BLSH010054610.1:552072-569806 GCA_018402905.1 Glandirana rugosa | reverse complement strand
CCAGTACTTAGGATCAGTGCTCCCTTGTCTACAGCATTCCAGTGCTAACCTGCAACCTGTTACTCTGCATCCGTCTTGACCCGGCTTACCTTGACTACTCTTGGACTCTGCCTACATTGACCCCGGCCTGTCCCTGACCTTGCTTCTGCCTGTGCCCATTACTACTACTCTGCTGAATTGTTACCCACCTGGCCTGTACCATGACTTCACTCCTGCTTCTGCATCTGTACCTGATCTTTCTGCCGTCATTTCATCTTCTTCTCGTCTGACCCTGTCTATGTTGCCGTCATTAATGGATTTCCAAGCTGCAAGCATCTGCCTGTTACCCACCAGTGCCTGTTCTCCATCTGACTACTAGCTGCCTGTGGCTCACCTGCTTTCTGCCTCCAGTGCACTCCTGCACTACCTGTCTACTGTATCAGGAGCCCTGAGTCAGAGGTGTAAGAGAGGCCTTCTTCATCGTATCAGCCTCTTCTCCTAGGGTATGTGACACATTCTGCTCACTTCCTATCCATGTGACACCAGAGGAAGTGAAACCAAATAAGCCACATAACCCTGAAAAAGGTTCTAACCTTTTCCCAGTCTGTCCGAATTAGGAAGCAAAAGATTTAGCGGGATTTCACTCCATTTGATATATCATATTGGTCAACATAACAGTGTTTTTTTCCTACAATAATGGCATATGTTAATCCCGGTGCTTAAGCTTCAGCCACAGAGGAGAAATATCCTCAGTACTGAGCCCTGCAAACCAACAAGGAAGAGGAACTAACGAAACCACTTCCTAACTAAACATTAAACAACAAGCTTCCATTGCAATACACATGGCAACCTATGCAGAAGTTATACAACATGATTAAAGTGCTTTTGCAAATGTGGTTTCTTCACTAATCTACCAATCCAGTTTCACACCCCTGCAAATATGCTTGGAGCCCTGAGAACTACAGCACTAGAATATCATGGCGTGCACACGAGTTCTGTTCTACATTTCTGAATGAGGCATATTTGTGACTATTGGGAAACAGAAGAAACCAGAATAATTTTTAAAGTGACTCCAATACTTGACTATGGAACTACGGAGTTTTTAATATATATTTACCAATTTCAACCAAAAGTGGCAAGAGCAATATAAAAGATACTCTAATGAAATGGATCTGTAATAAAAGAACAGGAGATATCAGATTACAGTGTCTTGAAAAAGTATTCATACACCTTGAAATTTTCCACATTTTGTCATGTTACAACCAAAAACATAATATTTTATTGGAATTTTATGTGATAGACCAACACAAAGTGGCACATAATTGTGAAGTGGAAGGTAAATGATAAATGGTTTTCAAATTTTTCAAATTTTCAAATAAATATGTGAAAAGTGTGGTGTGCATTTAGTAACAATTAGGAAGGTAATGGGACTTTAAAGGTGCATATACACTGAATCAACAACAGAAATATAAAATTTGTAAATTTTATTGAGTATCATATAAAAAACATGTGTAATGTATAACAACAGTACAGAATTTGAGACTCAGACATTATCGTCTTTGTGGGTACAGCATGTTGGTACAGTTCCCGACATGTTTCGCCTAACAATATAGGTTTTTTCAAGGGATGTTTCCACTAGGATACAAGATCCTACTAGATAAAAGAGAATACAATTGTAAATATAATATACATTTATATGAAAAAAACATGAAGAGAATATATATACTGTATGCATCAATTTAATCTAAAGTATGCTAGTCACATTCATATTTTTATTTTTATTTAACCACTTCAATACCGGGCATTTAGAACACTTCCCGTCCAGACCAATTTTCAGCTTTCAGTGCTGTTGCGATTTGTATGAGAATTGCGCGGCCGTGCGACATTGTACCCAAACAAACTTTTTATCATTTTGCTCCCACAAATAGAGCTTTCTTTTGGTGGTATTTGATCACCCCTGCAGTTTTTATTTTTTGCGCTATAAATAAAAAAAGACCGAAAATTTCGAAAAAAAAAATGTTTTTCTTTGTTTCTGTCACAAAAGGTTGTATAAAGCAAGTATGGAAGAGGTACGGCATTCAGGGCGTGCCACCATCCTACAATAATTGAAACCAATATCATGGGATGATCCCATGTAGAGAAATGAACTTCATGGGCACACAAAAGACCAACGGGATTTAATAAAATATAACATTTATTATGTTTAATACAATTGAACAAATACAAAAGAGATAAAAAATAGTAGACAACAGGCTCCTACATCCAGAGAGGTTTAAATAAACCCCTACTGAATGGGGAACCTATACAATATCATTTACAAATTTGGTTATACTCCACATGCGACAAACGGGATACATAGTACCAAGACTACAAGCATGTGAGCAAAACTTGAATAGTCGAAGCGTTTCGCAGTAAGCTTCTTCTGGACTATTCTTAGGCCTCATACACACGGACGTTTCTTTAAAAATAAACAAAACGTCGGGCCCGACGTCAAGGAAAAAAAAATCGGCGTTTTTCGGCATTATGCATCGGCGTTAGTGAGCGTTAGTGTGCGTCGGCGTCAATAGGCGTTTTTTAAAAAAAATCATCCCTCTGCTATTTTTCAACCTAAAAACGTTGGCGTCAAAAACGCCGGTTAACGCCGGTACAATATTAGTTGGCGTTTGTTGGCGTTAGTTGCCGTTTTGTGGCGTCGGCGTCAAAAAATGCCAAAATGTTACAGCCTCAGAACGCACTGGCCGTGGGTTCTAGTTTCAGCTCATTAACGCCGACGCCATCTACAGCTCAAAAACGTCGGTGTTTTTATGGGGCCATTGACTAACATGGAGAGCTGCAAAAAAACGCCAGAAAACGTCGGCGTCAAAAAATGTCCGTGTGTATGAGGCCTTAGCAGGCTCTACACAGAGAGTATATGTTAGAACATCTTATGACACGTACATTTCTTCAAAAATATATGCATACACACATTGTCAATTTTACCGCCCCCCTGACTCACATACTCACCCCTGTGGCTGTGGGGATCACGACCACTACAAGTAAGCATACAATATTGTGGGGAAATCTGGTAAAATTGACAATGTGTGTATGCATATATTTTTGAAGAAATGTACGTGTCATAAGATGTTCTAACATATACTCTCTGTGTAGAGCCTGCTAAGAATAGTCCAGAAGAAGCTTACTGCGAAACACGTAGACTATTCAAGTTTTGCTCACATGCTTGTAATCTTGGTACTATGTATCCCGTTTGTCGCATGTGGAGTATAACCAAATTTGTAAATGATATCGTATAGGTTCCCCATTCAGTAGGGGTTTATTTAAACCTTTCTGGATGTAGGAGCCTGTTGTCTACTATTTTTTATCTCCTTTTTTTTTGTTCAATTGTATTAAACATAATACATTTTATATTTTATTAAATCCCGTTGGTCTTGTGTGTGCCCATAAAGTCCATTTTTCTACATGGGATCATCCCATAATATTGCTTGTATAAAGTAAATTTTTTTCTTCACTGACGAGCACTGATGTGGCTGCACTGATGGGCACTGATGAGGCTAGACTGACGGGCACTGAGGAGGCAGTACAGATTGGCACTGATGAGGTGGCACTGATAAGGTTGCACTGATGATGGGGCACATATGCAGCACTGATAAGCAACACTGACGGGCACTGATATGCGGCACTGATGGACACTCATAGGCCGCACTGATGGGTGGCACTGGGCACTGATGGGCACTGATAGGTGGCACTGCTGTGCACTGATAGGTGGCACTTTTAGGTGGCACAGGTGGGCACTGATAGGTGGCACAGGAGGGCACAGGTGCTCACTGATAGGTGGCACTGGTGGGCACTGGTGCATACAGCCCTGTTAGGGATGGCACTGGCAGACATCATATATGGGCACAGTGCCATCCCTACAGTGCACTATATTGCCCTTACTTGGTGGTCTAGTGGGGGCTCCCTGGTGGTCCTGGGCGGCCTCCATGTTCCCTCCCTGGTGGTCCTGGGTGGCCTCCTCGTGGTGTCCGGGGGGGGGCTCCCTGGTGGTCCAGTGGGGTGATCCTGAGGGGGGCTGCACTGATAAACGTTCAGCGCAGCCCCCCCGTCAGGCGAGCAGCCGATTGGCTCTCCGCTGCTCAGGTCTGCAGATTACACTGTGATCAGCCGTGATTGGTTAAGAGGTTATCACACATTTGCTAAAAACGCCAAAAGAGGCAGGGGAAAAGCGACCAAAACCACAGGGTCAAATGGGCTACTGGCAATCATAGGAGGTATCGAGGAGGCAACTAGGAATGTTTACATAAATGTGTATCAATATCACATAAATAAGGTTACCAGAGACTAAAAACTAATATACAGTCAGGTCCATAAATATTGGGACATCGACACAATTCTAATCTTTTTGGCTCTATACACCACCACAATGGATTTGAAATGAAACAAACAAGATGTGCTTTAACTGCAGACTTTCTGCTTTAATTTGAGGGTATTTACATCCAAATCAGGTGAACGGTGTAGGAATTACAACAGTTTGTATATGTGCCTCCCACTTTTTAAGGGACCAAAAGTAATGGGACAATCGGCTGCTCAGCTGTTCCATGGCCAGGTGTGTGTTATTCCCTCATTATCCCATTTACAAGGAGCAGATAAAATGTTAATTTCAAGTGTGCTATTTGCATTTGGAATCTGTTGCTGTCAACTCTCAATATGAGATCCAAAGAGCTGTCACTATCAGTGAAGCAAGCCATCATTAGGCTGAAAAAACAAAACAAACCCATCAGAGAGATAGCAAAAACATTAGGTGTGGCCAAATCAATTGTTTGGAACATCCTTAAAAAGAAAGAACGCACCGGAGAGCTCAGCAAGACCAAAAGACCCGGAAGACCATGGAAAACAACTGTGGGGGATGACCGAAGAATTCTTTCCCTGGTGAAGAAAACACCCTTCACAACAGTTGGCCAGATCAAGAACACTCTCCAGGAGGTAGGTGTATGTGTGTCAAAGTCAACAATCAAGAGAAGACTTCACCAGAGTGAATACAGAGGGTTCACCACAAGATGTAAACCGTTGGTGAGCCTCAAAAACAGGAAGACCAGATTAGAGTTTGCCAAACAACATCTAAAAAAGCCTTCACAGTTCTATAACAACATCCTATGCACAGATGAGACCAAGATCAACTTGTACCAGAGTGATGGGAAGAGAAAAGTATGGAGAAGGAAAGGAACTGCTCATGATCCAAAGCATACCACCTCATCAGCGAAGCAGGGTGGTGGTAGTGTCATGGCGTGGGCATGTATGGCTGCCAATGGAACTGGTTCTCTTGTATTTATTGATGATGTGACTGCTGACAAAAGCAGCAGGATGAATTTTCAGGTGTTTCGGGCAATATTATCTGCTCATATTCAGCCAAATGCTTCAGAACTCATTGGACGGCGCTTCACAGTGCAGATGGACAATGATCCGAAGCATACTGTGAAAGCAACCAAAGAGTTTTTTACGGGAAAGAAGTGAAATGTTATGCAATGCCAAGTCAATCACCTGACCTGAATCCGATTGAGCATGCATTTCACTTGCTGAAGACAACACTGAAGGGAAAATTCCCCAAGAACAAGCAGGAACCGAAGACAGTTGCAGAAGAGGCCTGGCAGAGCATCACCAGGGATGAAACCATCTGGTGATGTCCATGCGTTCCAGACTTCAGGCTGTAATTGACTGCAAAGGATTTGCAACCAAGTATTAAAAAGTGAAAGTTTGATTTATGATTGTTAATCTGTCCCATTACTTTTGGTCCCTTAAAAAAGTGGGAGGCACATATACAAACTGTTGTAATTCCTACACCGTTCACCTGATTTGGATGTAAATACCTTCAAATTAAAGCTGAAAGTCTGCAGTTAAAGCACATCTTGTTTGTTTTATTGGTGTATAGAGCCAAAAAGATTAGAATTGTGTTGATGTCCCAATATTTGTGGACCTGACTGTATATGGTTTGGACTGAAGGGGGGAGGCACAGTGGTGTCTGAAAAGGCACAAAATAGTAAATTGCAAATACCACCATGGAAACATCTGAAAGAGTATACAAAATTGCTTGTAGTGAGAAAGAACACCCCGCCGATATGCCCTGGGTGATATGCAAAATGTCCTTCCTGTTGTTTTTTAATTTTTTTTTTAATTTTTTGTAATTTGAAAGTTAACTTCCATATATGTGGTTATTCTTTAGACTCCTGCTGGCCCTTGGTGAAGTTGACCGCGCTTCCGGCAAACATTTGAATAGACAACATACTAATCTAAGGAGGTGTCACTTTCTGATGTATGTTAAGGGGCCCTGACCAATCCCCAACCTGGATTGGCAGGGACAGGCCTCCTTAAATACTGTGATCTGCCCAGCTGGGGGGAGGAGAAGTTCGGGTGGAAGAGTAGAGATGTAGCAGGTGCTGTGGAGGCCTCATCCGGGAGGAAGCCCCCAGTCTGGGGGGGTGACCTTGAGGCCTGGAGCAGCCAGGAGCTGAGTCGGTTCCTGGAGCAGCCCAAGGGAGCAGGAGAGCAGCAGAGAGGCTACATTAAATACTCTTTAAAGCAAGGGTAGGCAACCACGGCACTCCAGCTGTGGTGAAACTACAAATCCCAAATCCCATCATGCCTCTGCCTCTAGGAGTCATGCCTGTAATTGTCAGAGTCTTGCAGTGTCTTAAGGGACTTGTAGTTTCACCACAGCTGGAGGCCCGAGGTTGCCTACCCCTGCTTTAAAGGATCCACCAGTGTCAGTGAGTGACAGACCCTGGGAGTTGGATAAGACAGTTGGAGCAGGCTGGGAGGAGACAGTGGACCGTCTGTGGAGGTCGGAGGAGCCAATCAGGGGAAGGAGTGTCACTGAAGAGCAAGGTAGGCTGGAGTGGCCTGGAAGAGTTGGAAGGCTGGAAGTGGTAGTCCATCAAGGCCTGGCTATCACAATTGTACTTAGCTACACCCTGAGGGCCCATGGACTTACAATCCGAGGCCCTGCAGCCCTTGCCTGTAATGGGCGGTCCGGAGGTCCTGCTGACAATGCAGGACTCGCCATGTGCTAGCTAGGGTGGGGGAAGAGGAAGTGGAGGCCTGATAAATTCCTGTCAGGCCTGGAAGTAAAGAAGTGTAACATTCAGCAAGTGTTGTGCAGGAGAGAAGTGAAGAAGTGTAACGTTCAGCAAGTGTTGTGCAGGAGAGAAGTGAAGGAGAGGAATGGTCAGCAAGTGTCAGTGCTGGAGGAAGAGGAGTGTATATACTGCGGTGTATATAGATTGGTTCTGTTTGTTGATCTACTGGGCATCCCACAGTTGTCCCTACCCTATCTAAGTTTATTCCCCAATAAAGCAACAATACAAAGTACCGGCCTTTTCCATGACTCCAGATGTGAGGAAAAATGTGATTGAGGGCAGAGTGACAGGTGAACCACAACTACCAGCCACCCCTAAGAAGGTCATTGGCTACATTTGGGGACTCTTTTTCGGGGATTTACCTGTAAAGCTACCTGTCGTTACCCCTAGAAACCGCAAGAGAACTGAGCCAGGTGCAGAAAAATTGGTCTTTGGGTGTCGGTGGCACCTTCCCACAGTAACCCTATAGAGGTACTCTTGATGAAAGCAAGAATTGACCTGGCTGTAAAAAATTGCAATGATATGCACCTGTCAAACAGGTGCAGAGAAATTGGTCTTTGGGTGTTGGTGGCACCTTACCACAGTAACCCTATAGAGGTACTCTTGATGAAAGCAAGAATTGGCCTTGCTGTAAAAAATTGCAATGATATGCTCCTGTCAAACAGGTGCAGAAAAATTGGTCTTTGGGTATCGGTGGTGCCTTCCCACCATAACCCTCTAGAGGTGCTCTTGATAAAGGCCAAAAAAATTGCAATGATATGCACATGTCAAACAGGTGCTGAAAATTTGGTCTTTGGGTGTTAATTGTGCCCATGAAACCTATACCAAAAACATTCTTCTAGATGAAATGATTGATCACCCTCAAAGCTAGACAGCCTTGAAGTCCTGCAGAGATTCCACATCCCCAAAAAATTAATCAGTGACATCAGCATCAGGGGCTTCATAGCTGGTAATCCAGGACTGATTAATTTTTAGAAAAGTCAAACGGTCCATGGAGTCTGTGAGCAGACGCGTTCTATGACCAGTAATGAAACCTCCTGCAGCACTGAATGCCCATTCTGAAAGCACGATGGATGCAGGGCAGGCCAACAACTCAATAGGCATACTGGGCAAGTTCTGGCCAGTGGTCTACTCTCATGACCCAGTAAGCCAGTGGATTGTCAACTGGAAAGCTGTCCATCTCTGTTTTAGCCCAGAGGTAATCGTCCACCATGTGATGCAGATGCTGCCGATGGGATGTGGAAGCTGACAGCCCTGGGTGGCGAGGACTAAACAAATTACGAAATGCATCACTTAGGCGAATGCCTTCTCCAACGCTCCTCTCTTGACCAACAGTAGACACAAAACTAAGTTTTCCATGACAATGTAACCTACTGGAGTCAGGAAAAATGTTCAATAAAATCTTCCTTAACGTGTCCTCAATCTTTTATCTTCTGCACTCTCTGTGGGGATGGGATGAGTTCTGAGACCTTCTCCTTATAGCGGTGGTCAAGGAGGGTTGCCAACCAGTAATGATCATTCTCCTTTATGCAACATATTCTTGGGTCCTTTTGCAGGCTTTGAAGCATGAGGTTGCCCATGCGCCTCAAATTTGCAGAGGCTTGAGAAGCAGACTCTTCGGGGTCACTCAGGATGACAGCATCTGGAACTACCTCCTCTCAGCCACGTACTACTCCCAAGGGTTCTGGGGTTGGAAAGCCATTGATGCATGTCTTCTTCTTCTTTGAAGCCTGCAAAAGTGCCAGAATCCTCCTCCTCATCCTCCTCCCCTCTCTCCTCCTGTGTGTTCTGGGACATAGGAATAATTGTGTCTGGATAAAGTGGGCCTTGAGAGGAAAGGAAGTCCTCCTCTTCCTCCGGCTGCTCTGCCTCCAGTGCCCTGCCCATAATGCCACGCAGAGTCTGCTCCAGCAGGAACACAACAGGTATTGTGTCACTGATGCAATCACTGTAACGGCTCATCATCCTTGTGGCCTCCCCAAATGGTGACAGTACAGTGCTTGCATCCTCTTCTGGCCAGCTTTAGCACATTTTCAAACCCTGGGTATGTATACATATTTAGGAAACGCTGCACTACCGTATTTAGGACATGTGCCAGGCATGGCACATGTGTCAACTTTCCCTGTCTAAGGGTGGACAGGATGTTTGAGCCATTATCGCACACCACCATTCCTGGCTCCAGCTGGCGTGGTGTGAACCACCTCTGGACCTGTCACTGCAGAGCTGCAAGAATCTCTGCACCGGTGTGGTTATTGTCCACTAGACACACAGCTGAAGCACTGCATGGCACCTTTATAGCCTGACTCATGGAATAGCCCTTTGGTACCTGATGTTCATAGGACAATTCTGCAAAGGAGGGCATGGAGGTGGCAGAGGAGGAGGAGGAGAGGGTAGAACTCATAGGTCTGGCATCATCACCACAAGCTGTATGCAGGCATGGGGGGCACAACAAGCTGCAGCAGCGAGCCCTGTCCTGCATCCTTCCGAGTTGCAAGCAGAGTTACTCAGTATGCTGTGAACTAAATATATCGTCCCTGTCCATGCTTGCTGGACCACGTGTCAGCAGTGAGGTGGATTTTACGGCTGACTGCCTTGCCCAACAATGTCAGAACATTCAACATTGAGAGATGGAACCGCCTTACGTGAAAAGTAGTAGTGACTGGGAACATGCCATTGTGGTACAGCACATTGTGCAAATTCACGGAAGGGGGCAGAATCCACCAGGCTGAAAGGCAGAAGTTGGAGAGCCAACAGCTTTGACAAGCTTGCATTTAGACGCTGGACATGTGGGTGGCAGGGACTGTATTTTTTTTTTCCGCTGCAGCAGATGGGGCAGAGAAATTTGCCGGCTACAGTCTACAGCTGGTGGTGGGCTGCTGGCAGATGTGTGCTATACCATCATCCCTGTCAGTGGAGGCTGCTGAGATGTAATGACTCGGTATAGCAGGTGCAGACTGAAGTGGGTAAGGAGTAGGAGGAGAGACAGATTTGTGCCCCTTTTGTGTGGCTTTTAGGTGCTCTTGCCAATGGGCTGAGTGGTTGTACGTTAAATGCCTTATTAGGCATGTGGTACCCAAATGGCTGGTGTTTTTGTCACGCTTGATATGCTTGAGACACAGTTTTCAGATAGACTGCGATCTGCTGCAGATGTGCTGAAAAAGACCCAGACAGCTGAAATTTGGGAAGTGGGCCGGAAGATAACAGCTGCAGCATGTGATGGAATAGGGTGGCTGCTCTACTCTTTCTTGATGTCGGCCTCCTTGGGTTGCGCCACTTCACCTTCAGTTTCCTCCTCTGCTCTATCTGGCACCCAAGTCGCATCAGTGACCTCATCATCATCATCTCCATCATCATCATTAGCACTGGAGACACCTTGACAATACGGAACGGCTGGGGGAACATGAATGCCAATTTGTCTACCAGTGTTTTCCCCTCTCTCTAGGCTCATGTTCCTGTCAGACCAACATCTGAATCCAGTAATGGCTGGCCATCATCAAGGAGCAAGTGGCTGACACTGTGGTCAAATAACTCAGCTGACTCCTCCATGGCTGATGTTGGGGCTGTGGCAGGAATAGATGTGGACAAGGAGGCAGATTTATCCACTCTGGCAACTGCAGGGGACTGCACACTTGTCTCTGCTTGCGTGACAGAGGATGAGGAAGGTTTAGTAAGCCAGTCCACCACCTCCTCTGCATGCTGTGGCTGGATAGTATGGGCAAACCTACTAAACAGAGAAAATGAGGCCCTGCCTGAAGACTGACCACCAAGTCCACCTTTGCCTGTGGACACATTTGTTGCTGGCCCCCTTACAGTGCCAAGGGAACGTCTACCTCTCCTTGTTGTCCTCCCAGACACTATTGGGAGGTAGAGGGTGGTGCTTATTAGCAAATGTAAAGAAGAAGTGGCAATCTGTACGTAGATACACTTTAATCCGTGTAAAGTGGTGTTTGGTGCACTTTAATTTGATTACTCACACTACACAGACACACTCCATGGATACACTATAATATACTGAAATATAATGTGGCAAACGTACAGTGATGCACAAAACTATATGGCGTTAAACTGACAGTAACGCACACAAACTATATGGCGTTAAACTGGCAGTAACACACACAGAACTGTATGTGTCAGGAAGTCCACGGAACAGACCGTTCGTCCCGGTGCATTAATGCGCGCGGTTGATACGAACGTTGGCGTCAGAAGGACTATTTAAGCCAGGCTTCTGCACTGACACATTGCTGTTTGGTCTGCAGCTTCTGCGTTCCTGAAACCTGTGTTCCTGTACCTGTTTCTTGTGACCTTGACCCGGATTGTCCCTCACCTTGTCTGATCTCTGTCTGCCCTGACCTCGGCCTGCCTAGTGACCTGCCTTTGCCTTCTCCTTCTGCCTGCTGTTGCCCGCTCGTTGCTGACCCAGCCTGCCTGATCCTGCTCTGCTGTCCAGCCAGACTGTTCCAGCATCCTGCTCTGCTGTCCAGCCAGTCTGTTCCAGCATCCTGCTCTGCTGTCCAGCCAGTCTGTTCCAGCATCCTGCTCTGCTGTCCAGCCAGTCTGTTCCAGAATCCTGCTCTGCTGTCCAGCCAGTCTGCTCAAGCATTCTGCTCTGCTGTCCAGCCAGTCTGTTCCAGCATCCTGCTCTGCTGTCCAGCCCATTGATCCAGCTTCCTGCCTTGCTGTTCCCAGGACTGACTGGGCACTCTTACCCCACTGTGCTCCCGTTGCTGCTGTCACTCCCAGCAGCCCGCAACCAGGAGTTGTAGGAGAGGTCTCCCTTTACTGTCTGGCTCACCTCCCAGGTACATAACAGTATGGCTTTAAACTGGCAGTAACAAACACAAAACTATACGGCGTTAAACTTGCAGTAACACACAAAACTATATGGCGTTAAAATGGCAGTAACGCACACAGAACTATATGGCGTTAAACTAGCAGTAACTCACACAAAACTATATGGCGTTAAACTGGCAGTAACTACACAGAACTATATGGTGTTAAACTGGCATTAACGCACACAAAACTATATGGCATTAAACTTGCAGTAACGCGCAAAACTATATGGCGTTAAACTGGCAGTAATGCACACAGAACTATATGGCGTTAAATTGGCAGTAACGCACACAGAAGTAAATGGCATTAAATGTGCAGTAATGCACAAAACTATATGGCGTTAAACTGGCAGTAACGCACACAAAACTATATGGCGTTAAACTGGCAGTAATGCACACAGAAGTAAATGGCGTTAAACTGGCAGTAATGCACACAGAAGTAAATGGCGTTAAATTGGCAGTAACGC
The DNA here is from genome assembly GCA_018402905.1 of Glandirana rugosa. Classification (NCBI taxonomy): domain Eukaryota; kingdom Metazoa; phylum Chordata; class Amphibia; order Anura; family Ranidae; genus Glandirana; species Glandirana rugosa. The sequence goes on along the minus strand of BLSH010054610.1, from coordinate 557,407 downwards.
ACACTTTTAAGTTTTGCAAAAGCCAGTGCGTCTGGCAGGTTCTATCCTGCGCATCAGGGGTTACAGCAGCATGACCAGGAAAGAATCCATCTATTAGATTCAGTGGCGCCAGCCTGTCTGAAAGTGAAAAGGCGGAGCCACGATCTGAAGGAGACAAAAGTTTCCCTGAGCCCAGCAGATGCCAAGAGGTTGGAGAAGATGGCGGAGGGTAATCCTTTGCTACCAGCCCTTACTTGGCTGCCGGAACAGACACTCGTGGACACGGGTGTCCGACTTGAGAACCATGGGGGATTCGCCCTCGGGGTGGTGGATAGGATGGAAAGACTGTGTCCGCTCTGCCCAGGATGTCAGATGCCATCAGTACTAGTGGAAGCATGGGCAAGATGTGGCCATAGCTACGAGCCATTAATGCAGCGGATGGATGTCCAGCAGGATCCATGCTACTTCAATGTGGACATGCGGTCAGGACTTTGCACGCCACATCCTGAGAAGTCCCGGAAGGCCGGAGTGGGCCTGGAGCCAGCTCGTCAAGGGAGGAGTTGCATCCCGGCGAGTCTAAGCCAGATGCAGACGGAGCTGCAGGAACCCCTATCACTCACAGTCAGTTGTTCCTAAATAGGCCCTCCACTACCCAGACCAGGGCAACTACCTTCCGGGAAACAAGTGATCAGATCCCCTTACACTCTGATCTGGCCAGGGAAAGGGAAGGTGAAGGAGTTACCTGTGCTTTCCCGGTTTCAGCAGGAGGTACAACACAAAGTTGCCTTGGAGTGGGGCCTAGACTTTCCATATGTCCCTCCCCATATCATGGATGTCGAGGAGAGTGGGAGGGCAAAATGATATAGGGAATACTTGCATGTTCCCAAACCCCTGAGAGGGCAGGACTGTGTTGCCTGGAACTGCTTTCTGTAATTAAAGCAGAAATGGGGACTAGAGCGTGCTATTTATGGAGACAAGGCTCTTGTGGTGAAGCCATTTCTGTCAGTGGAGAAGGGGAAAGCATGATGAGGCTGCCTAACCCACACTTTTACACTTGAAGACACTGTTGGAGGACTACAGCCTTCTTTGTAGGTGCCAAAGACACAGAAGACTGCTGGAAGACTGCAGGGGTTGTGTTTATTTGTTTCTCCCTAACCTTGCTCAGAACACGCCAGCCTGCCACCCTGCGCCAAATGGCAGAGACTTGGCTCATTGAAAGGACGCTGGGGTGAGGTGTGTTCTGTTTTTTCAAAACTTCTTTAAAATCTGTTGTCTGGGGAGGGGCCCCTCCCACCAGGAACCTTAAAGGAAAACTCTTCATTATTGACTTTCTTTGTTTCTGCTCCTGCAGTGAGATCATAACCCCTCACTGACAGGGCAGGCAGGTAAAGAAAAAAAAGTTTGATGATGTTGCTCTATTGGAGGTACTGTCTACAACCCCCTTTCAATAGGCATGTATGTAGATAGTTGTAGTTAGTTGTTTTTTCCCTTCTCTTAGGATCCCAAAAATGAAACGGCTGTTCATCCTCATCAGTCGTGAGTCAACAACACATCATCAATCATGCGGGCGGGGTACATTTCTTCCGAGGAAAGTGCTCTGGTCCAGGAATGTACAATATCTTACAAAAGTGAGTACACCCCTCACATTTTTGTAAATATTTTATTATATTTTTTCATGTGACAACACTGAAGAAATTACACTTTGCTACAATGTAATGTAGTGAGTGTACAGCTTGTATAACAGTATAAATTTGCTGTTCCCTCAAAATAACTCAACACGCAGCCATTAATGTCTAAACCGCTGGCAACAAAAGTGAGTACACCCCTAAGTGAAAATGTGCAAATTGGGCCCAAAGTGTCAATATTTTGTGTGGCCACCATTATTTTCCAGGACTGCCTTAATCCTCTCAGGCAGGGAGTTCACCAGAGCTGATGACATCACGGAGCTGGTGGATGTTATAGACCTTGCGCTCCTCCACCTTTGGTTTGAGGATGCCCCACAGTTGCTCAATAGGGTTTAGGTCTGGAGACATGCTTGGCCAGTCCATCACCTTTACCCTCAGCTTCTTTAGCAAGGCAGTGGTCATCTTGGAGGTGTGTTTGGGGTCGTTATCATGTTGGAGTACTGGCCTGTGGCCCAGTCTCCGAAGGGAGGGTGTCATTCTCTGCTTCAGTATGTCACAGTACATGTTGGCATTCATGGTTCCCTCAATGAATTGTAGCTCCCCAGTGCCAGCAGCATTCATGCAGCCCCAGACCATGACACTCCCACTACCATGCTTGACTGTAGGCAAGACACACTTGTCTTTGTACTCCTCACCTGGTTGCCACCACACGCGCTTGACACCAGCTGTATGTGGCTAGTTGCAGGGTCCTGTAGCTAGGAATGTATTATAATGTACAGTTTGAATAATTTACAAAGATGTTATTGTCATATTTTTGTACCTAAATTATTTGTATAGTTCCGTGTCCAAGTTTGTTTCCTTTTTCCCCGTCCCACTTTTGACTTTGGGATGCCCTCGCTCTTGGGCCCAAGAGCTATTTTTGTAAATTTATCAGCTGGTAAGTAGATTTTTGCTAGGAGAGTTAAATTTTGCCAGGCCTGAAAAAATGCAGGCCTGAATGTTTTGATCTGGGCAGGGGAGTGGTCCATGGAGGGCTAGAGTTTGCAGAAAGGAACACCCTTTGGATACTCCTCCCCTTTATTTCTAGAAGGCTCTGGAAAAGGAGGTGACACTTTCTGAAGTATGTTTAGGAGCCCTGACCAATCCCCAACCTGGATTGGCAGGGGGCAGGCCTCCTTAAATACTGTGATCTGCCCAGCTGGGGGGAGGAGACATTCGGGTGTAAGAGTAGAGATGTAGCAGGTGCTGTGGAGGCCTCACCCGGGAAGAAGCCTCCAGTCTGGAGGGGTGACCTTGAGGCCTGGAGGCTCGGGTGCAGCCAGGAGCGGAGTTGGTTCCTGGAGCAGCACAAGGGAGTGGGAGAGCAGCAGAGAGGCTACATTAAAGACTCTTTAAAGGATCCACCGGTGTCGGTGAATGACAGACCCTGGGAGCTGGATGAGAAAGCTGGAGCAGGCTGGGAGAAGGCAGTGGACAGTCTGTGAAGGTCAGAGGAGTCAGTCAGGGGAAGGAGTGTCACTGGACAGCAAGGTAGGCCAGAGTGACCTGGAAGAAGATGGGCTGGGAGCGGTAGTCCATCAAGGCCTGGCTAGCACAATTGTACTTAGCTACACCCTGAGGGCCCATGGCCTTACAATCCCAGGCCCCCCGGCCCTTTCCTGTAACAGGCGGTCTGGAGGTTCTGCTGACAAAGTGCAGGCCTCGCTATGTGCTAACTAGGGTGGAGGAAGACGAAGTGGAGGCCTGATAAATTCCTTTCAGGCCTGGAAGTGAAGAAATGTAATGGTTAGCAAGTGTTGTGCAGGAGAGAAGTGAATAAGTGTTACATTCAGCAAGTGTTGAGCAGGAGAAAAGTGAAGGAGAGGAATGGTCAGCAAGTGTCAGTGCTGGAGGAAGAGGAGTGTAAATACTGCGGTGTATATAGATTGGTCCTGTTCGTTGATCTACTGGGCATCCCACAGTCGTCCCTACCCTATCCAAGTTTATTCCCCCAATAAAACAACTAAACAAAGTACCGGTCTGTTCCATGACTCCGGATGTGAGAAAAAATTTCTGATTGAGGGTAGAGTGACAGGTGAACCACAACTACCAGCTATCCCTAAGGGGGCCATGGGCTACAGGTTAATGCAAGGTTCAGAACTATAATTTCTGTTTTTGGCTTTCTCCAGATTCTGTAGTATTGGATCAGAGCATTTAATCATGTGTCTGTGTTTTGCTAGACACCTGCAACCTGGCTGACTACACGTGTGCAGGGTCATTATATAATCGGGGCTGAGGATAGCTCAGAGTTCCCAGTTTGGAGGCAGCTTCCAGTTTGGAGACTGTTCTCAGTGTGGGAGACGGAAGGTCTCACCGTGGGTCAGGGGGCCCCATCCAGAAGCCATGGGACAGAAGGTCTCATCAAGGGGACATAGGGCCCAGCCAGGGGACAGCAGGTCTCAGTTCCATGAGTGAGGTGCTGTGACAAAAGGCTAGAGAGCCAAGTGTTCCAGGAGAGCTGGACAACACAATCAAAGAGACTGGTAAGAGGAGCAGCAGTGCTGCCAACAAGTGAGCCAGGTGGCTTGGTATTTTCGTTTGTACATATTGTGTGGAAGAACCCCCTGCGTGGGCAACTGATTTACATATGAACTTTCCGTTTGTTGAATAAAAGTGGACTGCTACACCCTAAAATACAGTTTTGGACTGGCACACCTCATTGTAAATGTACCTACTGCTTGAGTTTAATCACCCCAATTCCACAATAATAATATGACAAAAGGCAAATAATCATAAATATGACTACCAGATTCTTGAGATAGTTTATGATTTCTAGAATAAAATAACATTTAATTAGCATCCTATATCAAATTATTTTATAACATCCATTTCCAATTAAACTCAATATAGTAATTTCCTATCTGAGGATGACAATTAATTAATTAATTAAACAAATTCACCAATAGGAATAAGGTTACACCTTCTGGGTCACCCTCTGGGCATATTTTATGAATGTATTATTCACAACTAGATAAAACAGGAGGGAAGTAGACAGGACACACACTCATCATCTAACGCACGCCCATCATATAAACACACTGAACACTTGGGGAAACACAAATATCTGGACAACACTCACACGGGGATCATCTGAATGAAATTCATCATCTGACACACATCATTTGAGACATTTCATCATCTGACACTTCACTGAAACCATAGCACCCTGCTCCAGCCTAGATAGATGCCATTTTGGGGAAGATCAACTCCCCCCATCAATCAGCAGCCATCTTTGAGTCTGGTCATCAGCCACCAAAAAACCTATCTGATACTTGGAGGGTAATTGTAATATACACTGTGTGCAGAATTATTAGGCAAATGAGTATTTTGACCACATCATCCTCTTTATGCATGTTGTCTTACTCCAAGCTGTATAGGCTCGAAAGCCTACTACCACGTGTGTCACATATAATGTTAATGGGAGGTTCATAGTCTATCCAAAAAACCACCGACTACTGGTCTGAGTTTCTACCGACGACTAACTACCCCCCTCAACTAGAAGGGGTTTTACCGTAGATAGATCCGACCTCGTCCCACGATACCAAAGTCACTTCACAGTCTACTACTTTACAGAGTTTACTACACACAGTCTACTACTTAAAGTAAGTCTACTAGGGGCACACTCACAACAGGTCTATAAACACAAAGGGGTTCACAAGTCACACAAATATACTACCCGCACGCAATCTACT
>BLSH010054610.1:506863-534847 GCA_018402905.1 Glandirana rugosa | reverse complement strand
TGTGTATAAGAGACAGCCCATACACTCTGCATTATGTATTCCTAAACCCGACACTGCAGCACTGTGCATTACATATTTCTGATCCTTAAACACATTGCATTACACACCCCTGACCCCTGCACTCTGCCTTACATATTCCTGCACTATATACATAATATTGTACATTACATACTACTCACCAAAGTGTTGATTGTCTCCACAGTTCCTTGTTGCTGTGCAGTCCCTGACTAATTTAATGAAGTTTTTTTTTTAAGGTCAGCTCAGACAACGTGTCAGCTCTTTATCTAGTTTCACTGTGACCAAAACCATATGTAATTAAAGCTTTTTAATTTTTTGTTAATGATTGTGCTGAGGTTTATGTGTGTCTTTGAGATTCTTGCTTGTTACACAGAAACCAAAGTACTGTATATTTTGTAGGTGCAAGGAAGGTTGGGTTTTGTTTAACCATTCTCCTTAAGCCCCTCCCACTGTTACCAGTTTAGCCACACCCACTTTCTGGCCCGCAGCTCGTTGCAGGTTAACTCCACCCTCAAGTTTCCCTCATTTTAAAGTTCAAAAGTTGGGAGGTATGTGTTCATACATTTATGTTATGCTGGGTAAACATAAGCTGAAAGTGGAGAATTTGATTGCTATTGTCAGGCTGATGATGGGTTTTGCTATCCCATTTGTGGTCATCACTGCTTGTTACAGTGTGCTGTTGAGAGGGGTGAATAGCCATTTCTCTCAGTCAACAAGAACATTAGAAACAATCCTCGAGTAATTGTTGGCTTCTTTGTTTGCTGACTTCCATTCCATGTAGCAGCATTCCTTTTAGCTATACACCCATCCAATTCAGCCGTATTCATATCTACCACTAAGGTGAACAATATTTTCATTGCTGTAGCCTTCATCAACAGTTGCATTAACCCAATAATTTATATGCTAATGTGTCGGAACTTCAAAAGAAATTTTTATAAAATCCTTACACCTGAATATTAAGAAAGTCCTGGTAAAAGTTATGAGTTATGAGTTATATGAATGAATGTGAGTTAGGGACCTTAGATTGTAAGCTCCTTGAGGGTAAGGACTGATGTGAATGTACAATATATATGTAAAGCGCTGTGTAAATTGACGGCGCTATATAAGTACCTGAAATAAATAAAAATAATGAGTGAGACACCAGAATATAAAATGACAAAGACAACCACCGAAACCAAAAACATAGACTGTTTAAAGTACAGCTGAAATTGTAAATTGTAAGCAATGTATAGTCTGTTAAAATATCAATTATGTTGTGTGTGTAAGGTGGTGACATCTGGTATTGTATAGTGAGGTGAAGGAGAAGAGATGTGCCCATGTGATGAACATGGTTCAGAATAACTAGGTGTATATGGACTGCAATGCACATTGCAGGTGTATATGGACTTGCAAGAGAGACCTTGGACAGCGCTGCATTTCTCAAATTGTGGCCATTTATGTACCACGATTACAATCTCTACTGTGTTAGTACAACTTGTACCATTATTAATGCTCATCTACCCTCTACAACACTGCCTGAAACTTATTTTCTGTTTAGTTTTGGAAACAAGCATAAGGGGTTGGATCCCATGTCAGGTTCTTATTACTGTCTGTGTCCCGATAAGAAAAAAATTCCTTGTCTATTTTGGAATTTTTCAGTTTTCACCAGAACAGAAAAAGAGAAGTCTTGCAATAGGGACATTTGTTGTGGTGAAAACCTTCTAAGTGGGGAATTGCCTCACTTTGGACAGATTTTCTTTGTCTTCCTGTGGGTTTATAGGACATAGGAAATGTTGGGCTGAACATTGCTTCAGTCAGGTCTAACAGTGGTAATGATCTTGTTCCCCTCAGCTAGATAGAGGATTTAAGAGGCAGAAACAAGTGAATGTATTAGAAGTGCCAAACGTTTATGGTACTAGGCATAGGAAACTCTAGATTATGCCATATAGCCAACATGTTATGGCTATAATAGATTCATAGAGAATTTGTGTTATACTCTAAATGAGCTTTTCGTGGCTAAATAATGAGAGTGTATTCTGGAAACTCACAAAGTTTAGAAGTAGAGGGTTACATAAATGGGTCTGGTTGGTTTTAATGAGGGGTATGCCAAATTTTAATCATCTTTTTTGCATAAATTATCAAAATTGTATATATCCTGAAATATAAACAATTTAGCACTTTCCTCATTGCCCTATTCACAGTTTTTTCTACATAATTTCAGAAGCATGGCTATTTCCCGGTGCGGGGTAAAAGCAGTCCAGGGGTGCAAGTGCCAGTGACGGCCGCTCCATTAGGAGCGCAGGTGCACCGCCCCCCTAATCCATGAGCCCGGCCCCTAATCTCCATTCAGGGTGCCAGACGCATGGATTTCAATATTTTTTTTTTGAAGCATGTGATTAGAGCCTGAAGCTGTAATTTGCTTCAAAAAGGGTGGACTCGGGGCACCCTTTTTGCCACCTTCCAAAAAATAGAGCAGCAGCCACCACTGCTCTGGTGTGAATGCCCTTTTTAATACATGCCAATATTCTGTTGGCTTTGCTTGCAGCAGCTTGGCATTGCATGCCATTCATGAGCCTGTCATCTACTAGAACCCCTAGGTCCTTTTCCATCCTAGATTCCCCCAGAGGTTCTCCCCCTGGCGAGTAACTTGTATTCATTTTTTAGCACCCAAATGCATTACTTTAAATTTTTCAACATTAAACCGACCCGCAATTGCCTACTACACAGGAAGAACGGGGAACCGCCGATGTAAACACGGTGGTCTCCCGTTCTGTTAGGGGACCTGATAGGGATCTACTGATCTTTGTATTCAGGATCAGTTAGATCTGTCATGCCCCTGCCAGCCCAGCCCCCACACAGTTAGAACACACACAGGGAACACAGTTAACTCCTTGATTGCCCCCTGCAGGTTAACCTGTTCCCTGCCAATGACATTTATACAGTAGTCCGTGGCTATTTTTTTAAATCTGTTCGGCAATCAGAAATGACGCAGAGGTGATCAAATACCACCAAAAGTGGGAAAAAAAGGACGCCAATTTTGTTTGGGTGCAGCCTCACAGGACCGCACAATTATCAGTTAAAGTGACGCAGTCCCGAATCGCACAAAGTGCTCTGGGCATAAAGGGGAAAATCCTTCCGGGGCTGAAGTGCTTAATAATTCCCACTACCTGTTTGTATTCACAAGAAAAGGAGGTGGTGACAAAAGTGACTGCCTGACTATCAACAGTTCTTTGTAGTTAACATCATTACTTCTCTTTAGGAGGTTCTCTCCATCCTTGGCAGTTGCGGGCCCCCCCCACCCCTTCGTATGCTCTATTCTTGGAAGCCCCTTTGTGTTAACCGTGTACTCAGAGTGGTTAATTTGCTAAAGGCAAGTAGACTGCACTTTGCAAGTGAAGTTGCTCCAGAGTGAGAATGAGGTAAAGCTTCACTTTGCAAAGAATACCCAATCACATGCAAGGAAAATCAAAAACAGCATTTTTGATTGCATGTGATTGGATAATGGAAGTCAGCTGAGCTTCCCCTCATTTACTAAGCTCTGAAGCAACTGCACTTTGCAAAGTACACCGTCTATTTGCCTTTAGTAAATCCATACCACCCAACTTTTTGAGATAGGAATGAGAAACACCAATTAGCAAAAGTATGTAGCCATAGGACACACACCTGCCACGCCCCCTTAAAGGAGAATTATACAAAAAAAATTAGTTAAACCCACAAGTGCTTTTTTTTAACCACTACTATTCCTTTATACTGGTTTTGAAATTTACAAATGCAGCAATTTAGAAATTGGATGAAAGGTTTAGCACTGGGAAACACTATTTGAAAGATAAAAAGTGCATTTTATATACAACTATATAGATCAGACCAAAATGAAGGACAGAGAGACTTTGTTCCAAATCAAGGACAGTCCCGCGAAATCAGGGGAGCTACGTTATTACCCCCTCCCTACACATTTCCTTAGATTGGATCTTTAAAGTGGTTGTTAACCTGTGAAAACCACTTTAACCTACAGGTAAGGCTATAATAAGGCTTACCTGCAGGTTCCCTGCATATCTCCCAAACCTGCACGGTTCAGGAGATATACAGTGTACTAGATGTGCCGACGTCATGTCGGCACATGCGCAGTGAAGAAATGGCCTCCGTGCCGTCTCTCCACTGACACTATGCCGTGACTGGCGGCTCCTGCGTGGGAGTGACGTCACGCGACTCCGGCCAGTCACATCACCCAAGCCACGGCCTTGGAAAGAGGGGCTGAAGATGGACGCGGCCAGCACAGGAGACAGCGCTGGACATTGCAGCCTTTGTTTGCAGGTAAGTGACCCATAATGGGCTACAATGCGATGCATTGTAGCCCATTATGCTTCTACTTTGCAGGGGAATACTGAGGAAGTAAACCCCATCAGGGTTTACTTTAGGGTTGCCACATCATCCCTTTAATCCAGGACACATATGAATTACACAGGTTCTGAGGCCAATTTAATACAAATAAGGCACCAAGTGAGTTTAATTACCACCTTAATTAGCCTCAGAACAACCTGTGTAATTAATGTGTGTCCTGGATTAAAGGGATGATGTGGCAAATCTAGTTTACTTCCTCTTTAATAGTCTATTTCAAGGCAAGCTGGCACTCCATAATTATAATAGAAGACTGAAAACTTTCAGACACACACTGCAGTCTTCAATAGAGAAGCTTTAAAACGAAGGAGAAGTTAGTACATTCGTGAGCCACCCCAATAAACAACTCCCACCCACCCCTCAGTCCGCACTGATCACATGTAAACAGTCGGGTCATGTGACGCGCTAAGCTATAACACGCCTCTTTTCGCGTTTACAGGATTTGGGGAAATGACATCACGATCCAAGCCTCGGTTCGGCGCACAGCTGCTGGAACGCAAACCCGGAAGTCGTAGCCTCCATGTGAACAGGTAAGTGTACGAATGGTTAGCTGCTCTCCTCTGGCTTTCTGTGCTGCTTGTTCCTTTGTCCTCCATGGCTTATAGTTGTACTTAGCATTACATACACGTATTCTCAGACTTCCTGCAAGGACAAGAGAGAACACCTGTGCTGTCATGCATTATCACTATTCTCCTTTAGTATTCTCTTTTGAAGCTTTGCTGATGAGCTGGTATCAGTAAGCTGCACTTTTCCTTGTTTTAGAATCCTGTGTGCAGGGAATGAGCTGGTAAGCAGGGGTGAGCTGGAGTTGGATCTGAACCCATGTAAGCAAGCCTGCCAGAAGGCTGTGACCTATGGCCGGGGCATTCTCTGCCATGCAGCCGCATATATACACGCTCCTTGTATGGTTGTGGGGAGGAGAATGCCCCAGCTGCAGATGATTGGCCCATACAGGTGACAGTCTTCTGGCAGGCTTGCTTACGTGGGTTCAGATCCAAACTAACACACCCAAGCTCACCACTATTGGTAAGTTTCAGTGATATGCACGGTGTTGTGAAAAGTATTCCAATAACTGTATGCAGTTATTACGTGGAAAAAGATGGAAAAATGACAAAATTCACCTATAAGGCCTCATTTACATGGGGCAATTACATCCATGCCCTGTGCAGGGCCGGCTCTGGGATCTACATGTGTTGTGTGCATCCCTGTGCAGGCAGTTACATTGTTTTTTATTGGGACACAGCCACTGCTGCCAATGTGTCATCCATGTGGATGCACGGCCCCAAAAGCGCCCAGGGTGGGTTTGGGGACAGGCACCCACACAGATATCATATTGATACACAGCAGCTGTGTCCCAATAAACATGAATAGGACTACCCATATGGAACACCTGTGCATCCCGATGCTGGTAAAACACAGCCCAGCATGGATGTAATTTCCCTGTGTGAATGAGGTCTAAAAACAGACAAGAGGAGAATTCTGTCCAGGTGAACCTACCATCTCAGTGTATAATGTCTCATCAATGGATGAGCTATAATATTTGGATTAATATAACACAAGGTCATATACTGTTTGCAAGCTGTTAAAGTAGAACTAAAGCCATTTTTTTGCCATTTTGATAGAGTTTGGGAGGCTTTTAATTGCTGTTGGTTTATTTTTATTGCCCTCTGCACCAATTGTACCTAAACTTCCTGTCCTACTGCCACAACAAGAACTGAGGGGAAATCCCTTCAAAGTGAGTAACAATTCCTGGTTGTCACCAGAACTAATGTCCCCACTGGAAGATTACCCCTCTATTCCTATTCTGGTGACAACTAAAAATTTGGAATTTTCTTTCGTTTTTACTCTTGGTAATAATGGCCACGGGACAAAGAGAGAGGGTGAATCTCCCTAATGAGGGCACAGACAGCCATAACAACCTAACAGGGGTTCTAATCTCCACTCTATCTATAACCAAAAAAAAAACAATTTTTGCCTTTAGTTATATTTTGAAGCAGTAGTAAACTCTTAGTATATACTTGTACTTACAGGTAAGCTTATAATAAGTCTTATCTATGGGTACCACGAAGATTTTTTACACTTGTGCCATTTAGAAGATATTAAGATCGGCTACAGCCAAAGATGTCACCGGCTCATTTGCAGTGACTATTCTTTCAAGGCACACTGAGTGTGTCCTAATTGCAGGGAACGGCAAGCCGTGATGGTTCATGTGCACAGTAGTGACGTCATCACAGCCTGGCCATTCAAGCGGTCAGAGAATACGAACCTGGAAGGGCAACTAGGCAAAGATGGAAGCGCCAGGAGTGGTGACTGCTCAGCATTGGAGGGCTCTGCTTCAAAGGTAAGTCTGCCATAATGTGTCAGTATGTATTGCACACAAGCACATTATGGCAAAAACATGGCATCCCTATTAAAACAAAAAATTAGAGTTTTTACTGCTTGAAAGGAGGCATAGACTTTCACAGGAGATAGATCTAACCAAACCAACATGTTGCTTGGGAAAAAAGAACTGCCTGTGTTTCTAAATGCCCAAATATAAATATATACAGTCATGGCCAAAAATATAGAAAAAAAAATACTTTGTAGAATGTTGATCTAAGAAGTATCCAATTTGTCTATAGAATAAGGAAGGGATTTTTCCATGTTAGAACAAACTGAATTACACTATAAGGGATTTCATCTTATTCTGGATTAATGATGAGCCCCGGGTCGGGTGTGTTTAGATGTGAGTGAGCCTGCCAGGAAACTGTCATTGTACTGGGTTTATAATCCACAGCTGAGACATTGGGCTGGTTGAGAAAGGCTGGTCTAGGGGTTACTGTGCCAACCATCTTTCTGTTTCCTTGGTGAAGCGTTGACTGGAAAATCTTCTCTGAGCATTAGAGTCTGACAAGAGGTAGGTCTTAATCTTGACTAGGGCTGAAGTTGGTGACCCATATGCAGCTTGGCTTTCAAATCCAAGAGGACTCCACAGAGGCACAAGGATTGATTTGAACAATTGCACAGAGTTTTGTAAATATCCTAAGGCACTAATTTTTGGTGCACCATTACATTATAAACAACTTAGGCCAATTTTACATGAAGTTATCGTCTTGTTTTTTCTAAATACTTTCTTGTCATTTTAAAGTTTAGATCCATGAATCTGTAGCATGGAAAGAGAGGGAAGCAGCAGTCGCTGGGACTGGAGCAGTCCTGAAACACGTAGACGTCTGGAAGACCTGTTCTTTGATGAGCGTGGTTACATCAAATCTAACTCAGAAGAAAGCAGAGAGTTTTGGGTGTTTTTTGAACGCTTTCAGCGATTTCAAAGTCTTCAGAAACAAAACACAAGAAGTGAGACTAGAGAGGGAGAAGGGCATAAGAAGAAACTTACTGATCTTCCAAAGGAATATGATCCAAGATATCGCATTAACATGTCTATTATTTTGAGCCGAGAGGCTGAGAAAGCTCTTCGAGGTCCTCAGAAGAAAGGTCATAAATCCAGAGACTGTGAAGTAATCCCCAAAGACAAACTGACTGAATTTAAAAAAGCCATCCTTCACTATTTGGACTTTAACCAGAGACAGAGTTTTGGGAAGTTGACTAAGCTTCGTAAAGAGAGGTCAAGTTTGCCTATCTTTCAGTACAAAGATAAAATTGTGCAGATGGTGAGGGACCACCAGGTTGTGGTGGTGGCGGGGGACACTGGATGCGGAAAGTCTACCCAGGTTCCTCAATACCTACTTGCAGCTGGGTTTGGACACATTGCATGTACTCAACCTCGTAGGATTGCCTGTATTTCATTAGCAAAGCGAGTTGGATTTGAGAGCCTTAACCAATATGGATCAAAGGTGAGATTCCATTTTTAGGAACCCGATAATGTATCTAATGCAGAATGTTATTTCTTTGGCAATTTCTTGAAGCTGAATTTCACACAATCAGCTAATACCTAGATAAAAAAACTTCTTTATTTGCCAAATAATTTTAGTCTGTTCATCCATTCTTGATATTTACACAGATCTGGCCATATCACAGTTCTGTTTGGTGGGGCAGAGAGATGTTTTTTTCTTTCCTGCAGTTAAGTAACTGCTACAAGTCTTGTCCCTCCCCCAGCCTGTGACTTGACAGTAGAAGGAAAGGTAGCAGACTGTGAGCTGATCCAACTGTCAGCATTTCCTTTGCTAATTGAAGCACAATTTATTAAAAACAAGTAGCCGCGCATAAAAGGACAATATCAAACTAGGGCAATTAAGTAGAAAAAAGTCCTAATATGAGGAAGGCACACAACAATCAATGATAGAGCCCAATATAAACCAATAAAGTGTCCATATGAAGATCTTATACAGAAAAAAGTTTCTCATGAAGGAAAAGCTGACACTACGTGTAGGAAGGCTGGATAGTCCATAAACACGTCATGCAATGAATGAGAATCCACCACCGATGAATGAAAAGCCGCTTACCAGATCAGTATGGCTTCCAAATTAATGGGATAGCCAAAACATGCTTGTAGGGACGTATGAACTCCCTAGTGAAACCAGGTGTATCTCTCAAGCCTTCACCAACTCAGAGTGGAAATACTCCAGCAGTCCTCAGAGAAAACAATAGCAAAAACATATGCCCATAGAGTAATCCAGTTACCATTTTATTGTGCACATATAGTAAACATAGTAGCAATCACATTTAGGTTGTATGGAATGCAGCATGAATAGGGTAAAACAGCATATGCAGAAGCGATCCAGATGTGCGATACAGGATGTATTTTACTACGGTAACATGCAGACCTGAATGGACTGTTTCGTTGGGCAACTATGTGACAAATGAGGTTTCATTTTGACAAATATAACCTTTTATATACTTAGAGGCTAAAAAAATGCCATGCGTGCATTAGAGCTGCACTATTCTGGCTACAATGGGAATCATGATTTTTTTGCTTAGAATAACAATCATGATTCTCGTGGCGTAACATCATCTTTCACATTATACAAAAAAATTGGGCTAACTTCACTGTTTATCTTTTTTTTTTAATTATTAAGGTATATTTTTTTTAAAAAAAAATTGCGTTTGAAAGACCACTGCGCAATCACAGTGTGACATAAAATATTACAACAACCGCCATTTTATTCTCTAGGGTCTCTGCTAAAAATATATATATAATGTTTGGGGGTTCTAAGTAATTTTCTATCAAAACATACTGATTTTTAACTGTAAGCAACAAGTGTCAGAACAAGGTTTAGTCTTTTAAATGGTTAAACTGCCCTCATCTACAGACAGAAGTTCATCCGTTTGATCTAAAGCAGGGATATGCAATTAGCGGACTTCCAGCTGTTGCAAAAAAAAGTCCCATCATGTCTCTGCCTCTGGGTGTCATGCTTGTGGCTGTCAGAGTCTTGCTATGCTCATGGGATTTGTAGTTCTGCAACATCTGGAGGTCCGCTAATTGCATATCCCTGATCTAAAGGAACTAAATGTTACAATGTTTCTCTTTATCTCGCCTGAGTGATGTTGTGATAAATTTGGCAGGCTGCCTGTTTTTTCTTTTTTTTTGACAGCTGTCACTCTCTGCACTGAATCGAGGTCCTTTAATGATTTAATCGTGTAGCTCTAGCATGCATCATACATTCTAGGGGGTGTACAACTTTGGAAGTCAATGATTGAGAAGGATCTGAGGGTGTTCTGGTAGATGATAGGCTTAATAATGGCATGCAATGCCAAGCTGCCATATCTAGAGCAGCCTTTCTCAACCTTTTCAACAAAGAGGAACCCTTGAAATAACGTTCTTGTCTCTGGGAACCCCTGATAAAAAGACTGTTTCTACAACTCATGATCCATTAGTGTGATGGTCAATGGGAAGAATGCTGCTTACACTTGTGGTCGTTGGGAAGAATTACCCCCTTACAGATAGCTAAAAAAAATCATTGGTGTCTTTGGGAACTTCTCAGAGAGGCCGAATTAGCTCATTGCTCAAGGAACCCCCAGCAACCTCTGAAGGAACCCTAGGGTTCTATGGAAGTCTGATTGAGAAACCCTGATCTAGAACAAACCTTTTTTTTTTTTTTTTAATTAAAGAGGTATACATTTTAGAGGGAGAGACATAATATTGCACCTGCGCGAAGTAATAGAAAGGCCTCACCTGGAAAATGCAGCTCAGTTTTAGACAGAAGTTCGCATAAAGGATGATGATAACTGGAGAAAGTGCAGAGATGGACAAGTAAACTGATAAGAGGTGTGGAGGAGCTCAGCTATGAGGAAAGATTAGCGGAACTGAAATTATTTTGCCTTGAGAAGAGGAAATTAAGGGGGGATATGATCACTTCCATATAGTGAACTTTGTGTAAAGTCATTTACTTTAAGGTCATTACAAAGGGACTGGAGGAAAAGAGGGTTAGCCTCTGCATATGGAAAGGCTTCTTTCCAAGAGCTGTGGAAATGTTGAAGAAACTCCTTCAAGTTCTTGCCAGCTATGTTAATTGTTTTTTTTTTTTTTTTTTAAAGTGGATGCATTCTTAGGCCCCTTTTACAGTGAGGCGCTTTCCTAGCGTTTTTGTGCTAAAAATAGCGCTTCTAAAACGCTGCCCATTAATTCCAATGTACCTATTCACACTGGGGCGTCGTGCTGGCGCCACGTTTAAAAAAAGTCCTGCAAGCATGATTTTTTGTGCTTATTCTGAGCGCTAAAAATAGCACATTAAAAACGCCCATATACATTGAAATGAATGTAAAGCGCTTTAAAAGCGTGTTAAAAGCGTGAGAAAAACGCCCAGAGGTTGTGAAAAGGTAAAAATACCAGGAAGTAAACAGGATGTAATGTAGGGGGATTTACTATTTATTTAATACTAGCGCTTCAAAAGAGCTTGAAAAACGCCTGGGCGTTAGCGCTAATTATAGCGCTAACGCGGGAAAAACGCGGTCATAACGCTTGATGTTTTGCGCGTGTTTTTCAAACGCCTCAGTGTGAAAGTAACCTTAAATGCACAAAAACTGAATGTCAACATTTATAGGTACTTCCACCAGAGATTGTTGGTCCAGATAGTATCTGTTTGCCCTAGGGAATCGGGAAGGATCATTTTTTTCCCTGTTGGAGCAAAATGGTGCTTACATTATAGGGTTTTTTCCCACCTCTCTCTGGATCAACTGTGGGTTCTGTATATGGAGGTTTCAGTTAATTTTTTTTTTTTTTAGCCATGATTGAACTGAATAGAAACACAATCATGTACCTACCCTGCTTCAATATAAAATAAAATAGATTAAATGATGTATTAAAGTGGTTATAAAGTCAAAACTTTTTGGTGCATTTTGGTAAAAAAAACATCCCACTACTTCCCCCGCCTTATCTCTAAACACATACCTGTCTCCTCTCACACTCCAGCTCTGTCCCAGCTGAGACCCTGTTGTCCCTTTCTTACTGCATTCGCATATACAGCGCTTCATTAAGGCTTCATGTACACTTGGCCGTGACGTTCAGGAGAGGTAGGTTAAGGCTTCATGTACACACAGCCTACACTGGCCTTGGGAAAATGCAAAACACGCTAAAATTGCTCCGCAGTTTTGCCACGGTTTGCGTTTTCCACCGGCTGGCGGTCAAAACTTTCCTATCCTGAGCGCAATTCTTCTGAGTTCAGGAGAGGGAGGTTTAAACTCCCCTAACCACAGCAGCTCATAGACTCTAGTAAGGCTCCATGTACACTAGCAGCTCCTAAACTTGAGTTTAGGAGTATTTGGCGTTTTTTTTGCCAAAGCTCCTAAACTCAGCTCCATAAAGGCCTGTGTGTCCATGTACACTTATGCTTTTAGCAGCATTTAGGAGCTTCTGCGAATAGGGGAGCTTCAACCTCCCTCTCCTGAACGCGAAAGAACCACGTTCAGGATAGGAACGTTTTGATCGCCGGCCACAAACTGCGGCAAAATCCTAAAGCCTAAAAGCCTATGTGTACATGGAAACAGGCTTTTTTGGAGTTGAATTTAGGAGCTTTGGCAAAAAAAACGCCAAAAGCTCCTGAACTCAGGTTTAGTAGATGTGGTGTACATGAAGCCTAATTTGCGTTTTTATGTTTGAGTAGAGCACGGCTTTAACTTACTGTTTGAAATCGGTTTTCTTTACTCTTGTCTGTTAGGTTGGTTACCAAATCCGCTTTGAAAGCAGTCGTTCTCCAGCCACAAAGATTGTGTTTCTTACAGAGGGTTTATTACTGCGTCAGATCCAGAGAGATTCTGCCATTCCTCAGTACCAGGTTCTTATCGTCGATGAAGTTCACGAGAGACATCTGCATAGTGACTTTCTGCTGGGAGTCTTGCTACGGCTGCTTCCTCTGAGACCTGATCTGAAGGTCATTCTCATGTCTGCCACAATAAACATCAAACTCTTCTCTGAATATTTTGACCAGGCACCAGTTCTGCAGGTTCCAGGAAGACTTTTCCCTATACAGGTAATTGTTTGCTTCTCTTTTGCTCAAGTTAACGTAATAAGTTCACACTGAATTTTACCAGATATTTTATTTCAGGTAATTTATCAGCCAATTCCTCAAGAAGAAGCTGTGTCAAAGTCAGAGAAACTAGACCCCAGGCCTTATCTTCGCGTGCTGCAAGCCATCGATCACAAATATCCTGCAGATGAACGTGGTGACCTTCTTATCTTTCTGAGTGGGGTGACTGAGATTAGCACAGTGCTAGAGGCAATACAGGTCTATGCCACCCACACCCAACGCTGGATTGTGCTTCCGCTGCACAGCACTTTGTCCATTGCAGAGCAAGATAAGGTGAGACAATTGCAATGCCCATACTCTTACTTTTTACTAATTATTTTCTTAATGCATCAAGGTTAAAGCTTTTGGTTTGGGGTCTGTTTATTTTAGTTCTGCTCTTTTTAAAAAAAATAAAAATAAACTGTTTTATTTATGTTTTTTATAATATATACACCACAAATAATTGTTGTTTTACAAATAAATATTTATTACATGGAAAAGGATTCACATAGCACTTTGGGTTAGCTAAAGAGATAGCAGACAGATTGTCTAATTCATACTTTGGGCTGAAGCATCTGATAAGGGAGTCACTGCTCTCCCTCACCTAAACCTATAGAGTTCTGCAATGGGGATCAAAAAAGATGACTAAGCACACCTAAAGGTGTAAAAGGAGATTTTGATGTTCTGTCTGTTTCTTTTTCTTTTTTTTTTTTATGCAGTTTATTCTGATAAATATAATTTGTCTTTTTTTTTTTTTTGGGACAACTTGGTTTTACGCAAAACAAATGTTGGACATTTTTTGTTTTGGTTCAGCATTTTAAATTCACTGAAATACGGGGGTGGTGTATTATAGTGTTCACATCTTTTTAATTGTAAGGAAGAATTGGTGTATGTTATTGATATCTGGACCAAATCAGTAATAACACTGACTTACTAAAGACAAATAGGCTGTTTACTTTGCAATTTTTCTTGGAGCTTAGTGAATCTGGTGAAAATTCACTTTGCATAAATACCCAATCATGTTCAAGGAAAAGGGGGGGGGGGGGGAACAGCACTTTTTTTGCATATGATTGGATAATGAAAGTCAGCAGGACTTCATCTCATTCACTAAGCTCTGGAGACCATTCGCTTGCAATTTTCCTTGTAAAGTGAAATCTACTTGCCTTTGGTAAATAAGCCACAATATGCTACTAGTTTTTAATAATGCTAAAACAAATTTTGTGTTGGAGCTTTGCCTGTCAGAACAGTCAAACATTTAGGCATAAAAGCAGAGTGTTAGAGGCTATTAAAGGTCTTAGGTGCTTATATGTTATACCTGCAGCAATTTATTTTTTTAATGCCTCCCGAAAGCAGAAGTATGGGTTTCCCAAAAATAAAAAATTATACTCACCTAGGAGGATGCAGCATGGACCCGATGCTGCATCTGCCCCCCCCCCACTGCCTCTACACGGAGCGATCAAACCCATCTGATTGCTCAGTTCTCCCCTCTACTCTGAGCAGAGAGCCATTACAGTCAGTCACCGGCTCCCTGCTCTGCCCCTCCGGCGCACACTGAAGAGCTGAGCTGTGCAGGGGGCGGGAGGGCCTGGCTCATTCTCCCAGCGACTCGCTGAGAGGCTGAGCCACCTGGCAGTCTGGGGTGCTGGGTGGACCCTGACTGTTAAGTTAGGATCGATCCAGCACCTGGACTGGGCTGAGTGACGTCAGGAAAACGGGTCATAGGAGTGCAGAACAAACTGCACTCCTGTAAACCAAAAATAGATTTAGCCATACTTCTCAATTAAAGCTAAAGTTTAGCTTAAAAAAATAAAATCCTTACTTCTTTAGTCACTTACCTGTAGGGAAGTATGTTCCATGTTGCGTAAGCAGCTGGATCCCGTTGAAACCTTCACTGCAGGGATGCCTGTCCTCTTCCTGGCTCTGACCTTCAGGGGCTGCAATAGTTGACAGCTTCGGGTCTAAAGGCAGAATAGCAGTACAAATGGTCCAGCGGAGACACATCCTCCCTTCCTCCTCCTCCATTGAGAAATGTTCTTTTAATTAAATACACTGCTTGTAACATAATTTGTGAATACGGGAGAGAATATGGATATAATAGTATCATTGTTGATAATGCAAGTTCTTTGCTCTTGTATTTATCCCACCCACAGGTTTTCGACTTGGTTCCTCCAGGGGTTAGAAAATGTATAATCTCCACTAACATTGCTGAGACCTCTGTCACCATAGATGGCGTAAGATTTGTTCTAGATTCCGGTAAGTAGTATATTAGGTAAGGTAAGTGTATTAGGTAGGGGTGTTTTTTATATTTCGGTATTTGAGCCTGTGCAGAGTAGTCTGTGTGGTTCACTTCATTTACATTCCATATGTATGAATCTCTGATTGCATGTCTGTTGGATCAAGGATGTCCTGCATATGCTGTCCACACAGATGGTAAAACTGAATTAGCATCACTGAAATGTGCTCAATTAACATACATTTCATAAAATACATACTTTTTTAATTAATTACAAGATTGCAAATGCTAAAAAATGTCTAAAGTGTCAGAAAACCCCAAATTTTTTTTATGTGTCATTGGCTCTAAAATGAATTGCTTTTACTGCGTGCTTAACATTTCTTCCATTATTATGTTCTTACATAGTAAATACCTTGTTTATTCTGTTATTTCCCTCTAGTTCCTTATTCAGTGTGGCAACGCTGTTCCAGTTGATCTACATATTCAGTGTTGCCTCTCTCATTGTGCATATTCTATTTTTGCCCCAGGGAGGAAGCTATGCTAAGCTCTGAGCCTTAGATTTAAATGAAAGAACACATCTCCAGCATCCCTTTGAATGCACATGTTTCTCCCTGTTGGTCACTGTGTGTTGAAGGCATTTGCTGCGAGATATGTTCAGAAGTGTAATCAAGCATCTGATCAGCAAACTGTACCGTTAGGCCTCATGCACACAGGGCATTAGAAAAAAAAACAGCTGCAAAGCCACTACCAACGCCAGGAAAAAGCTGCTGTAAAAACGTGCTTTTAGGAGCTTTTTGCATTAGCGTTAATGCGTGTTTAGCTGTGCTAGCTTTTAGCAGCGTTTCAATGGTTCCCTATGAGAGCCCATTGATTTGAATATAAGTCATATCCAAGCTGGATCATGATGATCCGACTTGTGGTGCGACTTGTGCAATGAAGATCTTGAAGAGGAACCCCTCACCAAAATGAAAACAACCAAAAAAAAATGGCGTCGGGTCCCCCTCCACAATCTATACCAGACCCTTATCCGAGCATGCAGCCTGGTAGGTCAGAAAAGGGGGGGGGGATGAGCGAGCGCACTCCCCTCCTCCTGGACCATACGAGGCCACACGCCCCCAAAGCACCTTGTCCTCATGTTGATGGGGACAAGGGCCTCTTCCCAACAACCCTGGCCGTTGGTTGTCGGGGTCTGCGGATGGGGGCTTATCGGAATCAAGAAGCCCCCTTTAAGAAGGGGGCCCCCAGATCCCGGCCCCCCACCCTATGTGAATGAGTAAGGGGTACCCCTACCCATTCCCCCAAAAAGGTATCAAAAACATGTAAAAACAGTACAAAGGTTTTTAAGTCCTTTATTAAAGCAGCTCTGTTGTATCTTCTCCCCTCTCTGGTTCTTCTCCTCTCTGCACTGTCTTCTCCCTCTGCCAGGTCTCCTCTGTCCGCTATCTTCTCCCTCTGTTCTTCCTCCAATGTTCTCTCGACTCTCTCCCGCTGTAATGCTAGGTCCACCGTGTACCATTACTTACATAGCCATGGGGCATTGCCACCCGATGATGTCATTAGGAGACCCGCCTCCTTGTGAAGTCACGCCCAATCATGCCCCGGGTGGTGATGTAACAAGGGGGTGGGGCCTCCGGATGACGTCATCGGATGGCCATGCCCCATGACTATATAAATAATGGCACACGGCGGTCAGCACCCTCCCCCCCATGTTGAGAACGTGTGGCCGGGTATGGTCACCCCCCCCCCCCCTTTCCTGACCTGCCGGGCTGCATACTCAGATAAGGGTCTGGTATGGATTTTGGGGGGGACCCCATGCCATTTTTTTTTTTTTTTTGGCTTGGGGTTTCCCTTCAAAATCCATACCACTTCGGTCTGATATGGTCTTGGGGGAGGGGGGGGAATCCCACGCCAGGTTTATTTTGTTTTCACTT
The DNA here is from genome assembly GCA_018402905.1 of Glandirana rugosa. Classification (NCBI taxonomy): domain Eukaryota; kingdom Metazoa; phylum Chordata; class Amphibia; order Anura; family Ranidae; genus Glandirana; species Glandirana rugosa. The sequence goes on along the minus strand of BLSH010054610.1, from coordinate 517,853 downwards.
TGGTGAGGGTTCCACAGCACACAAGCCGCACCGCAAGTCGAATCATCATAATCCGACTTCTGGTGTGACTTCTTTTCAAATCAATGGGTTCTCATAGTGAACCATTGACTTTGACATGTAAAAAAAAAACAAAAAACGATTAACGCGGCTGTATCCAGCATTAAGCCACATTTAGCAGCTTCAGACATTTTTACAGTTTTTTTTTTTTTTTTTTTTGAGGGGGTTTTTTCCTTGTTCAAATAATTTTATTGGTACTGGTAGAAAAGGATAACAAGCAAGTACAGTAATAGTCGGAAGTTACAGAGTGAATAATATCACGCCTAATGCGTGGGGACACAGCCCAGGTTAGTTTGGTGAGAAAATTATTCATAACAAATAATTGACATGCGATAGCTGTTGCGTTACTATATGCTTGGGGGTGTGGTTGACCCCAACTGCTCAGCTAGGTTTTTTAGGGGGGGGTTTGCAGCTTGAAAACACATGCCACTTACAGCTCCTAAAAGCCTGTATGTGCATGGACACCTAGAATAATATAGAGAGGCGTCTTTAACCACTTCCTGCCCAGCGACGCCATATGACGTCTCTATAAGCCTGGATCTTTTTTTTTTTTTTTTTTAAGGCTTCCCAGCCTATAGGCAAGATGTGGGGACTTATTGACCCCAGATCTCGCTGTAAAGAGGACCTGTCACGCACTATTCCTTTTACAAGGAATATTTACATTCCTTGTAATAGGAATAAAAGTGATAAAAAAAGTGTCAAAATAGAAAAATAAAAGTAAAATAAACGAAAAAAAATTAAAAACGCCCTCGTGCTCGCACGCAGAAGCAAACGCATAATTAGGTTGCGTGCACATATGTAAACAACGTTCAAACCACACATGTGAGGTGACCACGAATGTTAGAGCAAGAGCAATAGTTTCAGTGCTAGACTTCCATTGTAACTCTAAACAGGTAACCTGTAATTTTCTAGCAAAAACAATGATGATTTTTACATGTAGGAGTGAAGTGTTGGCCTGGTAGGGAAGTGATTAAGCTGAAGAAAAAAAAGAAACCTCTGACGCTGCTAAGAACAGTTGTATAAACGCCTTGTGTGCATGAGGCCTTAAAGTCAACCACCCAATAGCCAAAAGGGAAGACCCTGCAATTCTAAAGAGATGCTGGGGAGATTTTCTTAAATTCTCAGAGGATCGCCACATACAAACTAATCCCCATCCGAGTATCAGATAGTGAGGTGTGGAGGTATATGAGCTTCATCACTTGAAAGGTATTAAAATTATGTGATTTATGACCAGTTATTGATAAGGTCTTGGGTAATGCTCATATGCAATAACTAGTTCCATTGGGCGTACATACAGTTTAAAGTGAAAGTCCACAGTTGGTAAAAAAAAAAAAAATCGTAAATGCATCAACAATGATCTCATGAACAATGTGCTTTTACTATTTTTTTTGCAATGAAAGTGGTTCTAAAGCCTCAATGTTTTTCACCTTAATGCATTCTAAGCAAAAACAATTGCACAGAGCAGGTACGTATAGACAAGCAGATAGATAAAATCAATCTTTAACATCACCGCTCCAGCCGTGCAGCCACTCGTTCGGTCTCTCACACCGACTTCCGCGTGTAGCAGTCACAGTTGGAACGCAAACGTCACTTCCGTCTAGCCGTAAGATCACGCCCTGACATGTTTCATCATTCCGACATCTACGGATTGTATCTATCTGCTTTCATAATATTTTTATCTTGTATGTGCATTGATTTGTGGGGGATTAATAAAGTCTTTGAAACTGTGGCACACTATGTGGAGCATTTTTGTCATTTCCGGGTACACACGTCGGTGATGAACTACCGCTACCAGGCTCCTAGGATATCCAGTGAACTCTTCTTAGGTGCATATACTACTAGTGTCCGGTAAGTGGGCACTGCATGGGGAGCGGCTCACTTGGCAGTGTTCATTTTTACCTTGGTGACTGGCTGCACATTTGATGTGGTAGTGAACCCTTTCCTGTGGATGCACTTTGGACTTTTGCTTCTCATAATACTTTTTGGGCGCCTGAACTTTGCAAGCGCTGTTTATGCACGTCATATAGGGACAATTGGGAGTTACGTGTATATAATCTTTATGTTTTGATATCTAAAACGGCTGCTTCATTGTTGTACATATTTTGAATGTTTATAACTCACATTTATTAGGCTTTATTTGTGCTGCTTTGTATTCACCATGTACAGGTAGCAGCATTGTTTTGTCAGGAGAGCTTTTTTCAAACCATAGCATACCCAGTTTTTCGTCACTTGATATCTGGTTGGTTATATCTGATACTTTTGGTTCTTGTAGGGAAAGTGAAGGAGATGAGTTTTGATCCCAAGGCTAAGATGCAGCGACTACAGGAATTCTGGATCAGCCGTGCCAGTGCTGAGCAGAGAAAAGGACGAGCAGGCAGAACCGGCCCTGGTGTGTGTTACCGCCTCTATGCAGAATCGGATTATGATGCTTTTGCGGCCTATCCTGTGCCGGAGATCCAGCGTGTGGCCTTGGATGCTCTTATACTTCAGGTGTCTTTTGAATTATTCAGTATGTGTTTAATGAGCTAGTGACAGCTATTAAAGAGCATTTCCAGGCTGATCTATAAAACACTTCTACGTTGTTGCTCTTTTTAATTTAATATTTTCTTTTTTTTTATTATCATCCAATCAACAGGGGGGAGGGGGCAACCTTTTCCAAGCTATATGGGTTGGAAATATGATATTTTTTCACCGCCACTAACCAGCTGAATGTTGAAATCTAACTTATGATGGAAAGTCCGGCTGTCAAAGCTAAGAGCAGAAGAGGAGGTACTTAGATTGGCTCTGCGGGAATTTAGGCTCTAAAAAAGTGTTAACATTTTTTTGTATTACAGATGCTTATATAGTGCCGTCAACTTACACAGCACTTTACATTTATATTTTGTACATTCACGTCAGTCCCTGCTCTGAAGGAGCTTACAATCTAAGGTCCCTAACTCACATTCCTACTGTGGGAGGTCAGCTCAAGGGGGATCACTTTCCCTGGGAAAAAAGGCTTGTTTTCTTAAAAGCTGACTTGTAGCCAGTTTTACTTTAAAAGGTTGCATAAAAATAAAACAAGCAAAACAGAAAATAAATCCTTGCCATCCAGGCTTTTACTAAACATCTTCAGTTTCCCTCATTGAGTGGTGAAGGGCTTCTTCCTGTCACCCGCATAACAAAGACAATGCAAACCTTTTTGTTTCAGTCATTAAGCAAACTTCCGTTCATCAGCTCTCTCAGGTTTGATGGTTTCTGAGTCCCAGGCTAGAGCAATCATCTGATCCAGACCTGTTTCCTTTATACCACCTGTTGATGGACTCAGGTGGACCACAAAATCTGGTCCGGAACCAACCCTGCTAAGATGGCTGGTAAAAACCAGCCCGGTCCACCTTAGTTTCCTGCAAGTGAACGCATGCGAGGTGAAACATAACGTTCATCGATCACCTCGCCTTTCATAACGCCACATATCCACCCCCTCTGCTCAAGCCCCTGCGGCTGAGCAACTGTCCCAACCAGACAATTGATACAGGAAAGGGCATCTGCATTATTTTGGAGTTTCCCAGCTCTATGTTCCACTGTGAACATAAATACTTGAAGAGCAAGGAACCACCTTGTCACCCGACTGTTTTTCTCCTTGTTATCACGCATCCATTTAAGAGATGCATGATCAGTGACTATTTTGAATGGTCTCCCCAACAGGTAATATTTCAGGACATCTAAGGCCCATTTGATAGCTAAACATTCCTTCTCAACAATGGCATAGTTTTTCTCATGTCTGTTGAGCTTTCTGCCAAAGTAGATCACTGGGTGCTCCTCGCCGTCTCTGACTTGGGACAGTACAGCACCCATTTCCACATCAGAGGCATCTTCCTGCACCACAAACTCCTTTGTGAAATCTGGGGTCACGAGCACAGGTTGTGCACAAAGGACTTGCTTCAACATTTGAAATGCCTTTTCTGCCTCAGGATTCCACTTGATTATGACCGACCCCCTACCCTTCGTCATATCCATCAGTGGTGCTGCAATGGTGGCAAAATTGGGTATAAAACGCCTGTAATACCCTGTGATCCCAAGAAATGCACGAACTTGCTTTTTATTTATTGGTTGGGGCCACTTTTGAACTGCCTTAATCTTATTGATCTGAGGTATGATCAGCCCCCAACCAATAATGTAGCCAAGGTATTTGGCCTCTTCCAAGCCCATGGCACACTTTCTGGGGGTTGGCAGTGAGTCCTGCTTTCCTAAAAGAACCTACTACTGCTTGCACCTGAGGGAAATGAGATTCCCAATCTGGGCTGAGAATGACTGCATTGTCCAAATAGGCGGCTGCGTTTTGGCAATGTGGTCTTAAGGTCTTATCCATCATTCTCTGGAATGAGGCAGGAGCACCATGCAAGCCAAAAGGCATCCGCTTATACTGGAAGCGCCCATCGGCACTGTAAATAAGGTATTTTCCACAATAAAGTTACACAAGGAGACACATTGCACATTATATAACCTTTTTTAAAACGGATTACATGTATTTCTTTTTGGGATAGGACTTATATTGCAGCCATCCCCAAAAATAACGCTAGGTATTATTTTCAGGGTAGGGCTTATTTTTAGGGAAACAGGGTACCAGCATGTCTGAAGAAACTGCAGTACCCGGAGGAAACACACACCGGTACAGGGAGAACATGCAAACTCTGTGTAGGTAGTGCTGTAGTTGAGATTTGAACCGACAACCCCAGTGTTGCTAGTCGGAAGTGCTAACCACTTAGCCCCTGTGCTGCCTGCAGTATACAAACATATATTACAACAGCATTTGGTAGATAAAGGGAGCCTGCGTGCTTTATTTGTTTTATTTGTCATATATCTAGTTAGATTCTTGAAAGCCTGATTTATTAAAATGCATAGTTTGCTGCTTTTTTGTGCTTATCCTGTCTTTGGGCTACTTTGTCAGCATCATTTTTAGGGCTCTTGCAGATATCTGTGGCTGGCCAAATAGTGTAAATTCTGGCATATTTACACAGCCAGGGATCCCTTAGGTACAGCCACCTATAGAAGGGAATGGCTGTATGCGGCTATATGTGCATAATCACAAGTACCTGGATAAGCATGCGTATGTACATGGGCGTACAACTTTGGGCACAGAAATTTTCATCCTGAGTTATACTCCTGTACACACATGCATGTTTACACAGGTATGCAGATAGATAAGGAGAGCCGGCAACTCGCACATCCGTATCAAAGTCTTTATTTAGCTACAGAATAGTGAAGATAAGAACAGCTTGCATGTTTCGGCAAATTTCTAAGGCTATGACTAAGGCTATTTGCCAAAACATGTAAGGTGTTCTTATCCTCACTATTCTGTAGCTAAATAAAAACTTTGGTGTGAATGTGCGAGTTGCCGACTCTCCTCGTCTATCCTGTTCAGGTGTTTGGAGAACGCTTGGAGCCAGAGCACGACTATTCAGATTCCTCACATGTCTATTCTGGGATCCTGAATTGAGCGCTGCATCTGTTTTTATGTTGATACAGGTATACATACATACATACATACATACATACATACATACATACATACACCTATTTACATTTATAGGCAGCACCTGTGGGCCTTTACAGCTATACAGCCAGATACAGCAATGTGCATGAGTCCTTGGTTTATGTCTCTGCTGCCCTCCTCACACCTGTATTTGGTATTTGCTTATGGCTCTTTAGGGGCTCTACCTCAAGTAGATGGCACTGACACAATGTTTGTAAGCTCTGATCCTCTCTGCCCTTATTAACTGCCTAGTTTTCTGATTATATTTGCTGCCAATCGTAATCTTTTATCTGACACAACTACAATTCTGCTTCATAACTGCTGCCACCCCTAATCCTGTCTGTAGTCTCAGCTGTCACAGGCAAACTGTCTTACCCTGGTGCTCTGGTGTAGACCAGGGCACTGCATCCTGTTGTGGGTCCTTGGACAACTATTGGCACATTAGTTCCTGCATTGTTCACTGATCTCCACAACCATTCCCTGCTTTGTTGGTCCCCATCCTTGACTTACACTCTATGCTCTACTTCGGGGGTCTCTAAATTTTTAAAGCAAAAGGCCAATTCACTGCCCTTCAGACTTCAGGGGGGTCTGGATTATGGCCAGTGGGGGTAGAAAAAGTCTGGGGTCCAGCATCAGTGAAAATAAACATGGCCTCAGGCTTGGTGTTTAGTAGGAGGAGTAGTGCCCTATCATTGGTATTAGTGTGAGAAATACTACTCCATCATTGGAATCAGTGGAAGAAACCGTTACCCATCGTTGGTGTCAGTGGAAGAAATAGTGCTCCATCGTTGGTGTCAGTGGGTGGAATAGTGCCCCATCGTTAATATTAATGGGAGGAATAATGCGCTATCATTAGTCTCTGGCAGGAATTATGCCCCACTGTTCATGTTAGTTAGAGGAATAGTGACTCAAGGGCCAGATAAAGGCTAGCAAAGGGCCACAGTTTGGAGACCACTGCTCTACTTCATCTGCACTAATCATTGACCTGCAGATTAGCCCCTGCATTGTTCGGACTGCTCTTTGATCTTCACATAAGTCCACGTGCTTGCTGTCTCTGGACCCAAGACTTCTGTTCGTTCTCTGCATGGGATATCTATTATACTCCTATAATCAGTTTTCTTATTTGTCTATATAGCCAGTTGGTTAGAGTTGTCACACATCTTCTCTGTGATATTTTCAGATGAAAAGCATGGGCCTGGGAGATCCTCGTATTTTTCCATTTATTGAGGAGCCTCCTATGTCCAGTGTAGAGACAGCCATTCTGTACTTGAAAGATCAAGGCGCATTGGATGTTTATGAGGAGCTCACGCCAATCGGTAACCTGCTGGCAAAGCTTCCGGTGGATGTAGTTATTGGTAATAATGGCTTTTTTAAACTATTTTGTATCTTTATTGTGAATCTGAGGTCTTCCACTACATAAAGATTTGAATGTTCAAACTATGAATTTGAAAAGTTTATTATCTCATATAATTCAGTCAGCAGTCCTCTTTCCATGGCCTAACTGATGTTAATTAATCTCATTTGCTATGGGTTAATAAACTTTCAATGTCACCCTTGCTCTAACATATTACATAACTCTTATTATCTAACATTGCCCTTCAGGAAAGATGCTTATCCTGGGATCACTGTTCAGCCTTGTGGAACCGGTCCTGACTATAGCAGCTGCCCTTAGTGTACAGTCTCCGTTTCTACGAAATGCCACCAACAATCCAGAATGTACCACAGCTAGGAAACCCTTAGAGAGTGAGCATGGAGATCCATTTACGTTGCTCAACGTCTTCAACGAGTGGCTCCAGGTAACTGAGTGCAATATAAAAACATTATAACTATGCATTGTGTAATAACGTATGTACCCCATACTCATTCACATAGGGTGGGGGGCCGGGATCTGGGGGCCCCCCACCCGCAGACCCCGACAACCACCAGCAAGGGTTGTCGGGAAGAGGCCCTTCTCTTCATCAACATGGGTACAAGGTGCTTTGAAGTGGAGGGTGCAGAGCCCCCCCCCCGCCCCAAACCACCCATACTCCCCATGTTGAGGGCATGCGGCCTGGTGTGGTCCAGGAATGGGGGGGGGGTGCGCTCGCTTATCCCCACCCCCTTTCCTGGGGGTGGAGGTTCCCCCTTAAAACCCATACCAGACTGAAGGGCCTGGTATGCTCTTGGAGGGGGACCCCATGCCATTTTTTTTTTAAATTTGGCGTGGAGTTCCCCTTCAAGATCCTCAGAGCACAAGTCGCATGCCAAAGTCGGACCAGTGAAGATAATCATCCGAATTTGATCCGACTTCAATGCTTTTCAATGAGCTAAAGTGGGATCAAAGTCAGACAAAGTAGTACAGGAACCTTTTTCAAACTCAGTCCGACTTGGAAAAACAAAAGTTGGACCAGTTAAGACGGCTCTCATAGGGAATAATTGTTTTTGTAACGTAATGCGACTTGTGCTCCTAATGTCGGTGCGAGAATCGGACTAGTGTGAACCCAGCTTTGTGGCAATTACGAAAGCTTTCTTTCCTTTGAATTTGAATGCAGGAAAATAGTACAAGGGACATAGGGTGGATTTACTAAAGGCTAATAGACTGTGCACTTTGGAAATGCGGTTGCACTCTACAAGTGCAGTTGCTCCAGATCTTGGTAAGTGAGGGGAAGCTTCCCTTTACAAAGAATATCCAATCACATGCAAGGAAATTTAAGAAAAATCTAATTTTTGCTTGCACATGATTGGATGAAAAAATTCAGCAGAGCTTCCCCTCGTTTACTAAACTGGAGCAACTGCACTTCCAAAGTGCACAGTCGATTTGTCTTAAGTAAACCCACCCAACGGTTTGACACAAGATCAATGTACACAAAATTACGGAACCCCTGGGTTGCAACAGTAATTCATTTTTTTTTGTGCTCAAAACTTGACAGTTGAATAAGAAACAACTTAAAAGTGATGCAGCACTGAGCATCAAAACATTACTAAACCCAAGAAAAATGTAATATAGGCTAGCGCAGCTTACATGTACTTAGATGTGGTAGCTGCATTTGTTTTCTTTTTTTCAAGCTAAGAAATACTTGTTGACCCTGCCAGAAATGCAGTGCCCTTGTCACTTCCTGTGAGCTGGCCTGGAAGCAAAAATTGTGTTTAAACTTCTGATTCCCCCTTTCATAGCCCATGTAATGGAGATGAACAGAGGGCAGACATAAATAAAAAATAGTAAGAATGCGCACCAACCTAGTGCATTATAATAAAAAAATGTAATAAATAGTGGCAAAATGCTCCATTATACTCACCAAGATAGAATAGTCACAGGCATAAACATAAAACACCACCAGATGTGTGCCAGTTGAACAGGCACACCTGATGTGTTTCAAGGGACATGCCATCTTTCTCAGAGACAGACATAAACCTGGGTTGCAACCATTGCTGCCTTCATAGATAAAGTAGAGCTATTATTGTAGCCACTCAGGGACAGAAAGTGTGTTATTTGCAGGCTTACTGGGTGAAAATAGAGGATGAAAAAATAAAACCAATGCAGAACCCTCATTTAAGGACTGTTAAAGCGATATAAAACACAAAATCAAGAATTTAATATATTGCAGCTTACCAATCCTTAGCTTTCATTTTTTGGCTTTTTCCTTTGGTTTTCACCTGGTGATCTGGCCAGCAACACGCCTCCTCTCTAGATGGAGTACGGGGCACCTTTGGATGCATTGTTAATCTGGGGGGACAGAGAGTGTTGGATGTGCTAGCAGATTTGCTAGTATCTGAATCTAACACTGTATATGCAGTTACAGCAACAGTTTTTTCTTCTTTTTGGGATAAATGTTTTACATAAATAAAACCTGATGATTGTAAGCACCCCTGTCAGTGTTGAATGGTTTGTCTTCTCCCTTTAACTGCTACATCTGCAAGAGAGCCTGTTCTTTTGAAAAACAACAGACTTACTGGTCAGGTCACCAGGTGAAAATAAGGGAAGGAGCCTAAAAATGCAATTAATTAATTAATGCAGCCACCACATCTAAGACTTGGTAAGCTGCAATATAATATAATAATATGCAATCAAGAGGGTTTCATTTTAGAAGAGACATTCTATAACTCTTCAGTAATAAAAGCTTGCCTGTTCACTGGCATTGGTCTGTCCACTGCTTGAATGTACACTGAGCTAAAGATGCCCAGCTCAGTGTACATTCTCGGCATGCCTTAGTGCTGGATGGGATTAACAACATTTGTGCGTGAGTTACATTATTCTGTGCTGCCCACCAAATTAGCCTGAGATGCCAAAAGGCATTGGCAAGTAAGCTTGCAGATCTTGCTTTACTGGATGGGAGGTAAGCATTGGAAGTTTCAGTTCTGCTTATAATTTTTGTTTTTGGGTTAAGATACACTTTAATCATATAGTGTTAGTTGACAGAAGTGGCAAGTTTCAATGGAACAAATAATAATGGGAATTAAAGCATATGAGAAAAAAGATTCAGAACCATGTCAAACCTGTAATTCTGATACTGGTGACAAATTCTCAGCGAGAGGATCATTACCTTTTCTTATGACTGCTGAGCAAAGTCCTGCAAAGTTTTCTCCAGCAAAGCAACAATATTGATTAGACAGGGTGTTACAGTTGCACCTTGGTGAATCAAACGTACAGCCAGAGGGTGGTAAAAGCAGGCAGTTGAACCTTGGTTTTATGACCACCTGACACGCAGTTGCTTAGGGCTGCACACATGCTGCAACTGTGATGCTTCGAGGTTGATGCATTACAGGCAAACATACCGTGCACTGCAATTGCTCATGAAACCATTCATGACTGCTTGCTTAGGCTCCATTTACACGGGATGCTATATCAACCTCCCCTGAACTTTTTTTTTTTTTTTTTGACAGCTTGAAGCCAGCGTCTAAAACGGCTGTTTTGCCACGTTTTGCGTGCCACGTTTTGCCGTGTTTGGGTCTAGGAGCGTTTAAAAAAAAAAAAAAATTCTTTTTAGAATGGAATGCCTGTAAATGAAACGGTTCTAGAGGCGAGTTACCGTGTTTAGCGGCATTTACAAGCTGTTTGGCATTTCAAATGCCTCTGAACTGGTGTCTGAACCCATTTTTTTGCGTTCCAAAAAAAAGCCATTAAACTCAACTGCCTGGAAATTACCTTAAACGACCCTGTGTAAATGTACTGATAAGATAACATGGAGGAAAGTTCAGGGGCAGCTGGAAAAAATGCCCAAATGTCTCAAAACGTCAGTTTATCAGCAGCAGTGTAAATGAGGCCTTAGTGTTGTGAAGCTGTGATTGGCTCACAACTATCACAGGATACCTGGCTACCTGTACCATGTAATTAGCTGTAGCCAATCACAGCATGTCAACAGTAACTAAGCTGTCATGAATGTTAACCCATTTGTGACAGCTAAAACATTTGCTTCACTGTTATTAACAGTAGCAGTCTGGGGGGGG
>BLSH010054610.1:473053-489923 GCA_018402905.1 Glandirana rugosa | reverse complement strand
TCCCCCGTTTCCAGTCACGGCTCATTCCACCAGGGCAGTTAGTACGTCCTGGGCGTTTAGACACCAGGCTTCGGTGTCCCAGGTGTGCAAGGCTGCTACTTGGGCCTCAGTGCACACGTTTACTAAGTTTTACAAAGTTGATGTTGTAGCATCCTCGGATGCTGCTTTTGGCCGCAAGGTATTACAAGCGGCAGTTTAGGCGCGGTTAGCGCCGCCTGAGAGGGCGTCTTTCTGTTGGGTACATTTGTTATGGTTTGCCCACCCCTCTTGATTGGCACAGCTTTGGGACGTCCCCATGTGTCATAAGAAGGCTGCGTCTGTCAGTGAACGGAAGAGAAAAATTGATTTTTTGTATAACTTACCGTAAAATCCTTTTCTCTGAGTTCACTGACAGACGCAGCACCCACCCCTCTGCGTTGGTTTTTTACAGCTTGTTACGAACTGATGTGCTATGCAGAGCAGGGGGATTATATGCTGAGGTGAGGACGGCCCCCTGGGAGGGGCCAACCTAGGCTTTTGTTTGTTTTTGCCTAGTCTACTCCTAGTAGGATGAGCATAACCCCATGTGTCATAAGAAGGCTGCGTCTGTCAGTGAACTCAGAGAAAAGGATTTTACGGTAAGTTATACAAAAAATCCATTTATTTGATCCCCAAGCAAAACATGACTTGGTGTTTGGTGGAGGAACCCTTGTTCGCAAGCACAGAGGTAAGATATTTCTTGTAGTTGGTGACCAGGTTTTCAAACATCTCAGGAGGGATTTTGGTCCACTTTTCTTTACAGATCTTCTGTAATTCCTTAAGGTTTCTTGGCTGTCTCTTGACAACTCAAAGTTTCAGCTCCCTCAATATAGTTTCTATAGGATTAATGTCTGGAGACTGACTAGGCCACTCCATGACCTTAATGTCATTCTTCTTGAGCCACTCCTTTGTTGCCTTGGCGGTAGGTTTTGGGTCGTTATCATGCTGGAAGACCCATCCACGACCCATATTCATTATTCTGGGAAGAAGGTTCTCGTCCAATACATGGCCCCATCCATTGGCCCCTCAATGCAGTAAAGTCGGCCTGTACCTTTAGCAGAGAAACAGCCCCACAGCATAATGTTTCCACCCCCGTGCTTGACTGTAGGGATGATGCTCTTGGGGTCATAGTCATCATTTTTCTTCCTCCAAACACGGCTAGTCCAGTTAATGCCAAAGAGCTTAATTTTGCTATGATCTGACCACAACACTTTCTCCCAATCCTTCTCTGAATCATTTAGATGTTCATTGGCATGACTGTACATGTGCCTTCTTGAGGAGGGGAACTCGCTGTGTTTGGAGGAAGAAAAATGCTGACTATGACCCTAAGAACACCATTCCTACAGTCAAGCACGGAGGTGGAAACATTATGCTTTGGGGCAAGTTTTCTGCTAAAGATACAGACTGACTGCATTGAGGGGCCAAAGGATGGGGCCATGTATTGTAAAATCTTGGATGAGAACTTTCTTCCCTCTGCCAGGGAAGAAGATGGGTTATGGATGGGTCTTTCAGCATGACAATGACCCAAAACATACTGCCAAGGCAACAAAGGAGTGGCTCAAGAAGAAGCACATTAAGGTCTTGGAGTGGCCTAGTCAGTCTCCAGACCTAAATCCTATTGTAAATGTATGGAGGGAGCTGAAACTACGAGTTTCCAAGCGGCAGCCAAGAAACCTTAAGGATATAGAGAAGATCTGTAAAAAGAGTGGACCAAAATCCTTCCTGAGATGTGTGCAAACCTGGTAACCAACTACATGAAATGCCTTACCTCTGTGCTTGCCAACATGGGTTTCTCCACCAAATACCAAGTCATGTTCTGCTTGGGGATCAAATACTTATTTTACTCCCTGAACTGCAACTCAATTTATAACAATTGCATCATGTGTTTTTATCCTGATTTTTCTTTTAGGTTGATATTCTGTCTCAATAATTTAAAATACACCTATGATAAAAATTATAGACCCTTTATTTCTTTCCCCCCACGGTATAACCAGTCTCTGCTTTTACTGTACATTCAGAATGTACAGCAATAAAATATGATGTAGTCAATGTTACATTTGAGCAGTAGAAATGGTTAAAGTCAGTACTATTCATGCTTATTTAACAGAATGCTGTTGCCAGTTTGTTTTGTTTTTTGTAGCAGAATGCATCACTTTTTTCTGTAGACACGTTTTACATGTTAAATAAATTCACTTTGATATTATTTATTCATATTCACACATATTTTTAAGTTTTGAGAGCATATTCTGCTATCTCCTTTCCACACCTTCTTCCCAGCAGATGTCCTTGCAGCTTATATTTTTTTAGGATTTTACACAGTACTGTGTAGTGCAAAACACTTTTATTTGGAGTAGATCTTTCCATATTTGGCCAAGATTTTATGCAAATAAGCAAGAAAACATAAATGTGCTATAAGAGTGCAATGCCAGCTGCTAATTCATTAAACAACACAAAATGCCCCTTTTAAAATATTTGCATAGTGAAACAATTCATGAATTGCAGCAAAAACATTAAAGTGACCAGTGCTACAATTCATCACTCCTTTAGTGATTCAACCAAAAGTGACACGCGCTATAAATATATAAGTCCTTGTTATATGTTTCAGCACATGAATTTTGCAGCACTGTAAGTCCTTGATATAGTGCAGCAGAAAATCACTTGACCTGGTGCTGCAAAAATTCAATGAACAAACCTTGTGGTGTGCCGGGTGTCTCCACACATGCTCCCCTTCTTTTGCTTCTTCATCTGAAAGCTCTCCCCTCTCAGGGGTAACCAGCATTCACATCACTGCCTGGCTGTATATGGATATCCACATCCCACGAAAGGGATTGTAAGTATTGCAAGATGCCTTGTGTCCTGGACTTCTCATCTTTTATGCTTGCAATAATTTACACCCATGTAAGTACATTACATATTTCCACATATGCATGAGTCTGCTGGGGTAGTGGAGCTAAGGAAAGGGGACGGCAGCCTTTCATACAATCTGTATATCCATATACAGCCAGGTGGTGCTATGAATGCTGGTTACCCCTGTAAGGGGAGAGCTTTCTGGTGATTGTAGCAAAAGAGGGGGAGCATGTGTGGAGGTACCGGGCACACTGCATGGTTTATTTTGTGTTTTTTTTTTTTTTGCAGCACCAGATCAAGAACTTGTCATGTTTCAGCACATGAATTTTGCAGCACTATGGCAAGGACTTTGGTTGAATCACTAAAGGAGTGATAAATTGTAGCACTGGTCACTTTAATGGCTTTTGCACCAATTCATGAATTGCTTCACTATGCAAATATTTTAGAAGGGACATTTTGTTTTGTTTAATTAATTAGCAGCTGGCATTGCACTCTTCTAGCACATTTATGTTATTTTGTGGTTTTTGTTTTCTTGTCTTTTTAATTTTGCATTTTTGCCTATTTGTACACTTCTCAATGAGGCACATCTTGTTATAAAGCAGCCCCATACTCATATCCTATCTATTTCTGACTCTACCTTTTGGTAGTTGTCTGAGTGGAGGCAGCAGCTACACATATATTTTTTTTTATTCCTGTCCATAGTGCTGAACAATTCCCAGAGACTACCAAGATTTGATGCGTCAGTATTAAAGTTAAAATGGATTATGGGCATTGGCATGATAGTACAAGAGTTAATGGTCGGATTTCAGGTTAACTGTTTGAAGATTAGGTTACAGTTAAATCTGAATTCAAAGCAAACCGCTAAATAAACAGATGAAATACATATAAGAATGCTGTTTTACCTGCCAAAAATGTGTATTATCTGTCCACCGATTCTTGAGATGTACACAGCCCTGCCACACGTCACAGATGGGCAGATGGCACCACTTTCTCTGGTATAGTTGTACACTATAAAAGTAGTGCAATGCTGTCTTCTCTACACCCCATGCCTTCTGACTGGGCAGTGAAAGAGTAGCAGCAGACTGATAAGGTCATCTCTATGCGTTCTCTCCTCATATCTTCATGTTCCGTGTTGGCATATTTTCATGTAATTTAGTTCAAAACTATGATATTGCTGTGGAGACCTCAGAAGTTGAATGTTACACAGCTGCAGAGAGTGGGCTGGGATTGTAGCAAACATAAGGCAAAAATGGTATTTTACACTTCAGACCTCGCTTTGCTGCTTGCTACCCAAACCTACAATTGAAAATTATGAAGTACCTATAACCAGGATTATTTCAAGTTAGCAATAAAAATCTGACAGGGATTCTAGACTTGTTAGACCTTTATCCTCACTTTAGTGAACCTGCTGTCAATGGGGCAAAAAGTGATGGAAAATCTTTTAATGAAGCCTTGGATAGCAGCAAACACCTACAATACATCAAATCAGATCACACAAACCTCTTGTGGACTTATCTGTAGTTCTCTGATCATGTTGTGTTTACATTCCCTGACAGGTAAGGTACAGTATGAGGCGCCTGGCAGTTTTAGAAATGCAGAACCTGTACGTGGGTCCTCAGCCAGTCACCGATACCATCAGCTTAAAGGGTGTGTTCGGCAATGAGGATATGAAGCCTGATAATGTGAAAGGCGGATACACTGTGACCAATTTCCTAACTTATAACTGTTTGAGGGTAAGTTGCAATATAGATAATCGTCACTCATTTACACCCAGATTTACATGAGTTCAACATTACCAGCAGATGGTGTGTAAGGCATCATTGCTTCTTTCTTATTCTGCCTCTCTTACCAAATGCACAGCTGTGGAAGTGCTGATTTTATTCTATGGGCATTAATTACAGCATTATTTTCTACTAGCTAACAAAATAGAAAAATATTCTAAAGCTGGGTACACGCTATACAATTTTCTGTAGATTTCTTTCCTTTAGATTTACCAAAACTATATTATATGAAGTCAAACCTTAAGAGTTACAATTTGTATGCAATCAGGCAGGCCCTTGCACTACATGGTTTTGGTAAATCTAAAGGAAATCAGACAACAAAAGTTGTATAGTGTGTATGGAGTCTTATTCTTTCAAAGGTCAGGAGTACTGCCAAAGGTAGCACAGAAGAGCTGAATAGCTACCTAAGCCAATAATTACACACCCCATTTTTGTTGAGAAAAAAAGTGATCTACAGTGGATATAAAAAGTCTACAAACCCCTATTAAAATGTCAGGTTTCTGTGATGACAAAAGAGACAGAGATCATCTCAGGACCTTTTCCACCTTTAATGTGACCTACAAAATGTACAACTCAGTTGAAAAACAAACTGAAATATATTGGGGTAGGGGGGTGTAGTAAATATTTTACTGGAGTGGTCCAGTAGACGTCCTATGATGAAACGCGTAGGGTGGGACCGTGCGTCACACGTCACTTCCGGTCATATGCTCTGATTGCAATTCCCGAACTGTGGAACGCAAGACACATGGAGGACTTACTATATGCGCTTTTATATTGAATGCTTCCAAACTTTCTATGGAAACGTGAGTGCATCTAGCTGTTTCATATTAAATACTTTGTCATACAATATTGCGCAAGATACTGCTTTTCTCATTCACATGTTGTGCCTGTGGGGAAGGAACAAATGTCTAGGGGATTAAGAGACCCCTTGAATTGCAAGTAACCCCCTAGTGGGGAATGCCTTCCGGTGAGTGGTTTGGCAAACTGGGAGAGCACCGAGTGAATCGCGTTCACAGAGGCTTGGAGTTTTATCACTATACCTGCAGTGTTGCATCCATTGAATGAATATGGACTTTTAAAGAAAGATGTATAATCACATTTGTAGCACTTTATGAAGCACAAGTCACTAATATTGGGACACCACTATTTTAATTATCGATTGGATTTCGTTCCTTGTGTGATATGTTTTTTATTCCTTTATTTATATGCACAATTATTTATGAATTATTTTATGAATTTAGCTGAACTAGCCAAATTGATCACCCATATTTATGCAATTTGCGAATTATTCTATTTTATCTATTTTACACACGGAACTCATTATTTACTCCTTGTAATTGATCGACATTTGCACAGAACACTTTATTCATCATTTGAGTTGAGCACATTTTCACTACACCCTTATCATTATTCCTACTTTTTTTTTTTTTCATTTGCACAGACATATTTTATTTGATTACATCGTTCACATATCCTCTCTAAGCAAAGCAAATTGAAAATATTGAAATCGTGACCTAAGCTTTGTTTGCAGTATTTATGATTATCCTTTCCCTCTAAACAATACTTATCGGACACTGGAAAATTTATGATTAAAATGTATTTTTATTATATTTTATTATTTTAAACAAATACATAACACACTACTACTCAGAGATCGATCTAAACCTTATTGCAACAATTTATGGCTAATTTTTCCAGGCAATACTTACCAGCATGCTGGATAATTTATGATTAACATTTTTTTTATTATTTCAACGCAAATATAGAATACTAAGACATAATAATATTTTTTTGTTGGGTTAACAAACGCTTTAACATTCTCCTCCCCCCAGACTGACCGTGCTGCTTTTCAAAGGTGCCCCTGTGCTCATTCGTCCAGAGTGGGAGCACTCTAATACATTAGGGCGGGGGGGTTACTAAAGCTAGGGCGCTCAGAATCTGGTACAGCTGTGCATTGTAGCCAATTAGCTTCTAACTTCAGCTTGTTCAATTAAGCTTTGGTAATAAAACCTGGAAGCTGATTGGTTTCTATGCTTCAGTTTTACTAAAGAACATCTTAGGTGCGTTACTGGCCAGATCACCAGGGGGAAAAAAATGAATGATTGGTAAGCTGAAATACATGACATTTTTGGTTTTTGGGTTTAATACCACTTTAAGGGAAAGTGAGAAAGATAGACTGCTGCATTGTATATGGGTACTATGTAGCTTGTCAAACAGAAATGACAACAAGCCTTCTGCCGAGTTATTTCAGGTACAAAGTTTTTACATTTAAAGAATGGTAAATGTAAAGCAAAAGGTAACTATAATGAAATAGCTACTGGTAATAATCACCTCGGTATATTTAACCACTTGCCACCCGCCCTATTGCGTATTGATGTCCGCAAGCTGGCTCCATTATCCTGACTGGGCGTCATATAAAGTCCAGCAGCATAAGCCGCTCGTGCGCGCCGATCAGTTCTCTGACATACCGCACCTCCAATCATAGTAAAGAGCCTATGACGTAGGCTCTTAACCACGTGATCAGCTGTGACCAATCACAGCTGATCACAGCGGTAACCAGGAAGTGCCGGTAATCGGCTTTTCCTCAGATCGGCTCTCTTGACAGAGAGGAGGTCTGCGCTCATAATCAGTGCATTGATTATCAGCGCAGCCCCATCAGAGGTGCGCATCAGTAATGACTGTCAGCTCCATCTGTTGGTGCTCATCAGTGCTGTATATTAGTGTCTCCTCATCAGTGCCCATTAGTGCAGCCTCATCAGGGCCTGTCCGTGAAGGAGAAAAACATTTTTATGACAGAACTTAACATTTTTTTTTTTTTTTTTTAAATTTGTTGAACAAAAAATAAACTCAGTGGTGATCAAATACCACCAAAAGGAAGCTCTACTTGTGGGAAGAAAATTATAAAAAATATAGTTTGGGTACATCGTTGCATGACTGTGCAATTGTCATTCTAAATGTTACAGCGCTGAAAGCTGAAAAGTGGCCTGGGCAGGAAGGGGGTGAAACTGCCCAGAATTGAAGTGGTTTTTAAAGTGTTCACCGTTTTTCAGAAAAAATTAAAAGGTGAACTAACACTGTACACCCTCCTCACCCCCGGTCCCTGCTGCGTTTATCTCCGTGGATGCTGAGCTGTCAGTGCCCGCACAGTTGATGCAGTGGTCCAGGGATTTTTTCCTCCTCTTTCTGCAGCTTTTCTGCAATGGATCAGAGTGATGCTCTGTGATACCGCTGACCAATCAGAATCGCTCTGATCTGTCTTGAAAGCACTGCAGGGAGAAGAGTGGAAATTTCAAATCCCCAGACCGTTACAATGACTGCACAGGCACTGACAGCCCATCATCCACAGAGGTATTTACAGCGGAAGGCTGTATGGTGGTCATCTTTTCATTTTTTCTGAAACGGTAAACAACCCTTTTAAAAAATATTCATGCCTAGAAAATGAGATATTTGATATTGGTCAGTATTCTTTCAGCCTCTTAGTTTACATTAGTTGCCACGTAAACTAATTGGGGGTGCAAAACTAAAGTTGTCAAGTCCTCCTGCAGGAAATGTGCCCATTTTACTCTCTGCTGATTTCCACACTATGCCACCCTCATGTTAAATGCTGATAACCATCTCATGTCTTTTCAGTTTTAAAAATATTAAAAACTTTTATGTAACAGCTTTATGAGTTTTTCTTAGTATGAGTTCAAGTATTCTCTATCTTGAAGTTTTCAGTATGCGGCAAACACAGTGCATGTTTGTTTCTTGCAGAGTGATGCTGATTTGTACAGTGACTGTTTGCGCACATTCTGGACCTGTCCTCGCTGTGGCCTATACATGCCATTTACACCTCTAGAACGCATGGCACATCAAAACAGCTGTACAGAGGAAGAGGAAACTGGTAAGTTGACATCGGAGAATCAGTTGTGTCACTTTTGAACAATTGTTGAAACACATGCTGATATCTTACATTTCTGTGAGATCTTCTCTTCAAGCTTTTTTTAAATGTTATAGTTCTATGCAACTGCATCCACTATGTGGAGTGAATCACTCGCTTCTTCATACCTAGAAGCAATCAGTATTTATTCGCTGCTAGCAGGTAACAGCATGGCGAAGGATCAAATTAAAGTTAAATACACTATATTACCAATAGTATTGGGACACCTGCCTTTACACGCACATAAACTTTAATTGCACCCCAATCTTAGTCCGTAGGGTTCAATAATGAGTTGGCCCACCCTTTGCAGCTATAACAACTTCAACACTTCTGGGAAGGCTGTCCACAAGGTTTAGGAGTGTCTATGGGAATGTTTGACCGTTCTTCCAGAAGCAAATTTGTGAGGTCAGGCACTGATGTGGACGAGAAGGCCTGGCTCGCAGTCTCTGCTCTAATTCATCCCAAAGGTGTTCTATCAGGTTTAAGCTCAAGTCTCTGTGCAGGCCAGTCAAGTTCCTCCACCCCAAACTCACTCATCCATGTTTTTATGGACCTTGCTTTGTGCAGCACCTGTAAGATTTGTTAGTGAAAAAAAACTGGTTCCTAACTTTTCTTAGCTGGCTCCTAGATTCAAAGCAAATTTGTCAAGCTGTGTGTGTGTGTATGTATATATATATATATATATATATATATATAAAGAGGTCAAAAATGGGACTTTAAATGAAGCAGTGGTCACAATGGCCATCAGCTTCCATCCCGGGTTGGGTGATATACAAAAAAAGGGGGTTTTTTTGGGACTTTAAATGAGACACACGGGTTATAAAAGCATGCGTTTTTATTGAGGCAACTTTCATCAAGGTAGTACCGTAGACAATCCATACATCTCTTAATACATATATTT
Source organism: Glandirana rugosa (assembly GCA_018402905.1). Lineage (NCBI taxonomy): Eukaryota > Metazoa > Chordata > Amphibia > Anura > Ranidae > Glandirana > Glandirana rugosa. Next base: position 480,457 of record BLSH010054610.1, on the reverse strand, counting down.
GGGCACATTGCCTCTACTATATATGTTGGGCACGTTGCCTCTACTAAAAAATGTAACATATGAATTAGAAACAATACATATAAACAAATGATGAAAATTGGCTCCATACAATACAATGTCTGCAGCATAAGACAACTTGAATAATATAATTAATACGGCATAATATTGGCTCTACGCGTTTCGTGAAGTTATGATCCACTCATCAGGAGCATGCACGTATAGGCAACTGTAATTAATAAAAAAAAATATGTAAATATTATATTTTGCAAAAAAAAAAAAAAACCAACATAGGAATGTGTATGTAGTTTACCATATTTGCTGCCATCTCCCCCCCCCAGGAGCTGCGACACCCTTTTGCAGGCTCTCCTCTCCTACCCTCCCCCCTCACCCCTGGGGGGATGTGGACGGCCTTGCTGAGGGCTTCGGCGCCATGCTTTACACACTACAGGCTATGCGTTCCCTTTGGATCGCTGCCTCCCTGGTGTGCGTTCCATCGGGCGGCAGCATGGGAGTGCATATGGTCGGCGCCGATATTGGGCGATCCATCACCCAATCCTTTGGCGCCGCCTCTCCCGGCAGCCCATGCCTGCATGACGCTGATGTGGGTGTGGCGGTCATGCCCTATATAGTTCCACCTCCCACACACCTCATGTTTCAGCTGGACATCATCATACCTCTCTGCACACCATCCCCATTGAGTCACTGGGCACTCCACAGGTACAGGAATCCTCCTCTGTCACTTTGCTATCATGTTATCTGGGCACTATTTTGGTTTTCTTTCCCCTTGGTTCACGTGGTGTACTGCCTTGGTTTTCCCTTCCCCTCATTCCTTTCTGCTCTATTGCTATAGGGCAATTTTTATTCAACATATCACTTATTTCCACAGAAGCCTCCCATATGGGTCAGCTTCCCTGGTCACCATACACGTCCTATCATGCCTTCTGGTCCTTAGATGTGGTCCTTTTTGGGGTTCATGTGCCAAAACCCCCGCACATCTCAGCTCCCTCCACAGGGGATAACCCCTAGTGGGGTGTGTCTGGATCGTCACTGGCACCGCTCCATGCAGCAAATATGGTAAACTGCATACACATTCCCATCTTGTTTTTTTTTTTTTTTTTTTTGCAAAATATAATATTTACATTTTTTTTTATTAATTACAGTTGCCTATACGTGCATGCTTCTGATGAGTGGATCATAACTTCACGAAACGCGTAGAGCCAATATTATGCCGTATTAATTATATTATTAAAGTTGTCTTATGCTGCAGATATTGTATGGAGCCAATTTTCATCATTTGTGAATATGTATTGTTTCTAGTTCATATGTTACATTTTTTAGTATGTGCCCAACATATATAGTAGAGGCAATGGGCCCAAATATATGTATTAAGAGATGTATGGATTGTCTACGGTACTACCTTGATGAAAGTTGCCTCAATAAAAACGCATGCTTTTATAACCCGTGTGTCTCATTTAAAGTCCAAAAAAAAAACCCTTTTTGTGTGTGTGTGTGTGTGTTTGTTTATATATATATATATATATATATATATATATATATATATATATATATATTTTCTCACCTTTAATGTGGGAACACACTATAGTGTTTGCAGCTGTGGGCATTTTATAATTTACAGGCACACTAGCACTGTAGTTTAATATTGGTGGTGCAGGAATCACATACATTTAGTAGTTCAAGTACCATCATAGTTTTCTTTTAAGGCCTCATGTACACTGCTGCTGGTAAACGGACGTTTAGGAGCAGTTGGGCGTTTTTTTTTTTTTTCAGCAGTCCCTGAACTCTGTTATCTTATCAGTACATGTACACTGAGTAGTTTATAGTCTTTTAGAGGCAGTTGAGTTTAGTGGCATTTTTTAAAGCTAATAATTGCATTCAGGACAGACATTTATTGGCATTTGAAATGCCAAATGGTTGTGAACAGTGTACAAACACGTCTAAACGCAGTAACTCCCTTTTAGCCACGCTCTGTTTATAGGTGTTTTCAATGGAAATACATTTCTGACCATTTACAATGTAAAAAATGCACATAAACGCAGCACAACTGTTTTTAACCGTTGATTACTAGCTGTCAAGTTCCATGGTTCAGGAGAGGTTTTTAAACATCCCGTGTGCATGAAGCCTAACTGATCTCAAAAAGGAACAGCAACACTGGATAGAACCAGAGCCTTATGTTTTGTTGCCATTAAACCTTGTGCTACTTTGCTTCTTAAAAGCTGTGAACAACCCCCACCATAACATATGATCAGCACCGAACAGATATTTTGACTGGGCAGATGACAGTTTTCACTGGTTGCACTCTAATCCTAAAGACATGAATGCAAATGAGCAAAGCAAATGTACAGTATGTTATTATCTTATATTGTTTCACTAGACAGGACTTGAAAACAATGTAAAGTGTTAACTGTATTAATTTTGTTCTTCTATAGAGACTGAAGAACCAGGAATAAAATCCTCTTCACTGACTTCTCTACACAAGAAATATCACTGTGATGTATGTGACAAGGACTTCACCTTAACCCCCACTGAGATTCTCAAACACAAGAGACAGCATCTGACTTCTTAGAAAAATACATGCTGGGAATTGTCACACCTGTGTGTACCTTCACCTAGACTGCATATATTTACTATCCTAGATATAATCAAGGACTCTGTCACCTGAGGCCACAACAATATCAGCACAGCCTTGGTCGGTTTTATCAAAGATATCCTAAATGTATAAATACCTGAGAGGATGGGTGGTCTACAGGATTCACACCAGCTGTCGCCATGAAGCTGCTGTTTTTTGTGCTTCTGCTGCCTCTGTTCTTTGAGGGTCTCCTGGCTCAATGTCCCGCACCCTCGGAACTGGTGAATGACGCAGGGGAGAAGATCTGTGCTCGTATGTTTGAACACAGCAACATGTACTTTGACCAGTCCTGTGGAGGGGTCTACCTCGATGCCAAGAACGGAGATGACTTCCCCTACATGCCATCTGGATGGGGTAACAAGATCTCATCTCTGGTTGTGGGCAACCGCTGCACCCTGAAAGTGTGGAGCAAGTCTGGCAAAACTGGAAACAACCGTTCCTTCAATGCTGGAGTAGTCTACCAGTTAAAGGACTTATCCAATGGACTGTTTGGAAACTGGAATGATTCCATCAATGCGTACTACTGTACCTGCACATAAGGAGACTCTGCAGGTGGATTGACTGAAGCCAGAATGTTTGCTTGTCAATAAAATTCCATCTACACATTCAGTATTTTAGTCTTATTCCAACTTTTAGGTTTGTCAGATGTTTTATGGGGTGCATTAGGATATTATTTAGTACCAAGAACCAGATATATACTGTATAACTAGATCTTGGCTCACATACCGCATTGCCTTATAGACCATGGGGGGAATTCAATAAAGCTGCTGCACCACTTTTCTGGCGTTAATTCCTCTTGATAATATATTGTGCCAAATTCAGGAAGTGTTTGCAAATCCAGGTAATTCTAAAATATGCCACTTTTACATTGTGTTGCATTGAATGTGCCAAACATAAAAACTGAGCTAATTAAGACCAACTCTCTTTTGGCATACAAAGAGAAAAACTGGCTCAGACAGATTTTGCAAATGTGCCTCTCATGCATTCTAAAAGTGGCACAGCATGAGCCAAATTCAAGTACAAGTTCTAGACAGGTACATGAATTTGGCTGTACTTTACCACTTTTAGAAAGCATGAGAGACACTTTTGCATAATCTGCCTGCGCCAGTGTTTATGGATTACAGGGCATATCTTTAAAATGCAGAAAATTTCAGGTACTGTTAGGAGAGGGTTTACTGGTGATATTTAACACAGTGGGGTTGATTTACTAAAGGCAAATCCACTCTGCATTAGAACTGCACTTGGAAGTGCAGTCGCTGTAGATCTGAGGGGAAGATCTGAAATGAGGGGAATCTCTGCTGATTTTATCATCCAATCATGTGTAAGCCAAAATGCTGTTTTTTATTTTCCTTGAATACCCCCTCAGATCTATAGCGACTGCATTTGTAGTGCACTGATTTGCCTTTAGTAAATAACCCCCAGTGTTTCTAACATTCTGTCCTAAATATCTGGTATATAGAGCTGATTAATATACTATATAATGTATAGAGAAATATAATTACCTCTCTATACCCTGCAGGGCTGCTTGATTTAACGATCATTAGGGACTTTACAACTGATGTATAAAGTATGATTTCTGCATAATTACGTGGATATCTATTGCATAGAAGGATTCTTCCTTACAATCTATATAAAATGTTATTGACACCCCTGTGACCTGGAAATCTGCTGTATAGGACCAGTAACTGCTTGGTAGATTTAATATGATATTATAAACAAAATAATATGTGCATTGATTATAAAGTGATATCATTACCTCTCAGGGTAATGAAAATCTGATTGTACCACTTCAGGTAATCATATAACTTCTCTTATTAAAAACAAAGAGAGTCTGCCCAGTACCATCAAATCTAATAAACCCTGCACTTGAAAATTACATTGAAGCAATGAAAGGTTGGATCTGATTTGTTGCTACTGGATAATGCTGACAGTTTTCTCAGACAAACAGCTCCGGTAGTTTGCAAAAGTTACTTAAAGCGGAGGTCCTCCGCCGCTTTGATAATTAAAAGTCAGCAGCTACACATACAGTAACTGATGACTTTTAACTTTAGGACACTTACCTGTCCTGGAGTCCAGCAATGTCAGCACCGCCGCCGATCTTCGAATCGGCTGGTCAGGTGCAACTGCGGCCATTGCAGGTAAGGGAACCCGGCAGTGGGCAGGTATCCCCCTGAAACTTGCCAAACGTGACACCTGGGGGGGGGGTGATCTGATCAGCGGAAGTTCAAAATGTGGGTGGAACTCCGCTTTAAAGTGATTGTAAAGTCTCATCTTTTTTCTTTTAATTAAAAATAATAAACATGTTATACTTACCTGCTCTGTTGTAGTGGTTTTGCACAGAGCAGCCCAGATCCTCATTTTCTCGGGTCCCTCTTTGGCTCTCCTGGGTTGTTCCTCCAGTTGAGTGCCCCCATAGCAAGCAGATGTGTTTTTGATCTGAGGAAGGGCGTAAGCTTGTAAGCCCGAAACGGATATCATGGATGACTACATCAAGTAATACTTTGTAAATGCTTGAACAATCGGTTCAATAAAAAGATTTTAAGTGCAGCAATACTTTGGACTATTTCTTCCATGGTCTTGTATGGTTGGTGAGACGACCAGATTGCACTGCTCTAAAACCGGGTGCTGCTTTCCCTCTACGCAGTGAAAATATATAAGATATATATATATATATATATATATATCTACTCACGCTACATTGTCAAAAGTATTGGGGTGCCTGCCTTTACACGCACATGAATTTTAATGGCATCGCAGTCTTGGTCCACAGGGATCAATGTTGAGCTGACACTCCCTTTGCAGAAAAGAGAGAAGGAATGGAAAATGTTTAAGTACTGCCAGCGCGCATATACTGTGTGTGTGTGTGTATGTATATGTGTGTGTGTGTGTATATATATATATATATATATCTATCTTAGGAAGGATAACATTTTGTATTTTTGTCCACTTTAAAGCTGAACTTGAAGCAAATGGCTAACTAAATACACACATGCAATACATATACAAGAGCTGTATCTGTCAGTTTGTATTTCTGTCCATCCAGTTCTAAGATTTACAGATATCTGCAAAACATCACAGTCCTGGCAGGGGGAGGGACCTCGTCTTTTTCTGCTGCTCTTTACGACTCCACCACTGGACAGTAAAAGAAGAAGCAGTACATTGGTTACTTCATCTTTTTTTCCACTCAGCGGTGACCGAGCGCTGCGGGAGCTTCATTCTATGGTAAATATTTCATAATGTGCTGGTATGTGATGCATACTAGCACATTATGCTATTGTCCTGCAGGTTTCTTTTTTGTTTTTTTCAGCGGTTTACTACCGCTTTAATGATGACAAAGCTGCATTGATTTGTAGACCGTGTGCATTAGGGACTGTGCACCTGCTCCTGCACACCTCTCAAATTAGGATCTGGAGATGTGTCCATACAGCCGATGCTTCCCGAGAAACATAGGCTGCCTGCACCCATCTCCAGCTGCATTAAAAAAAAAGTGCTCAATCGCGCTGTACTTGTCACAGCTCCTGTTTGAATAAAGCCTTACACTGACCAAACTACATTGTATTATATTCACCAAAATGCATCCCAATAACTCTGAGTACTTTGCATCCCATTAGGCAGAAAATACTGTCCCCATTACTCTGGGCACACTGCTATTCATTATATATAAGACGCTACACTGCATTACACCAACTGCACCGTATTCAATCACGCTGCACCCCATTACACACTGTTCCCCTTTACACCAAACGCTCCTCATTACACAACCAATTTGCACACCATTAGCACTACTGTACTGCATTCCATTAAAGAGATTTATCTTCAACTGTACCACTTAAAGGGTAACTCCACTTTCATGGGAAAAAAATAGCACATAAAAAATATTATAGTGTATACAATTGCTCCAAAAGTCATATTTTAATTGAATGTTACTAACCACTTCAGCCCCGGAAGGATTTTCCACATTAGGACTAATGCACTTTTTGCGATTCGGCACTGTGTCGCTTTAACTGAAAATTGCGCGGTCGTGCGACGTTTTACCCAAACGAAATTGGCGTCCTTTTTTTCCCCACAAATAGAGCTTTCTTTGGTGCTATTTGATCACCTCTGTGTCACTTCTGATCCCCGCAATAAACAAAAAAAGAGCGACAATTTTGAAAAAAAATATATATTTTTTACTTTTTGCTATAACAAATGTTCAAAAAAAAAAAAAAAAATGTAAAAAAACAAATTTATTCATCAGTTTTTGCCGATATATAGTCTTCCTCATATTTGTGGTAAAAAAAAAAAAAAATCACAAATCGGCGCTTATTGATTGGTTTGCGCAAAAGTTGCCACGATTAGAGTTGAGCGAACACCTGGAAGTTCGGGTTCTGCTGGTCCGTCCGAACTTCGGGACAAAGTCCGGGTCCGGGTCCGGACGGAACCCGAACGATCGCACGGACAACGAACCCCATTGAAATCAATGGGGACCCGAACTTTTAGGCACAAAAATGGCTGTAGGAAAGTCCTGGAAAGCCCCAGAGGGCTGCAAAAGGAAGTAAAATGGGGGTAAGGGTAGGGCAAGTGCCCTACAAAAAAATGGGGACAGGGAAATAACTGTAAATATTTTTAAAAAAATAAAAACATAAAAAAAGCAAAAATGGAGGTGAATGTGGATCATCTTCAAACTGTGTCTGAAAAGTATTAATTAACGGTAGAAACCATATAACTGTTCCAAAATCATCTTCAAACTAGGGCAAGTGCCCTACAAATAAATGGGG
>BLSH010054610.1:412421-427283 GCA_018402905.1 Glandirana rugosa | reverse complement strand
TGAGAGACAGAGGTAAGGGGTCGGCTGAGAGACGGGGGGAAGGGGGCTGAGAGACAGAGGGAAGGGGGCGGCTGAGAGACGGGGGAAGGGGGCTGAGAGACAAAGGGAAGGGGGCGGCTGAGAGACAGGGGGGGTGAGAGACGGGGGGCTGAGAGAGAGGGGGCCTGAGAGAGGGGGGGCTGAGAGACAGGGGGGGCTGAGGCAGACCACATAGCACTGACCCTATCTGCAGTCCCTCCTCTGCTCCCCCCTGGCTCTGTGTGCAGGCAGCTATGTAAGATGCCATTGCCGAGTACCTGACGGCCAGCCGCGGCAGCGGCGTGCCGAGTCTCTCGCTGGTGACGGTCCGGAGGTGCTCTTGATGCTCTGCACTGCAGGGGCTACTCGGCAGCCTCCGCCTCCCGCCAGTCCTCTTCCTCTGGGCCCCCAGTCAGTCTGTCCTCCGGCCCGGGCCCAGAGTTCTTGGAGCAGAGAGGAGGTGGGTGGGGGAATTGAACTCTGGAAGCGTCGGGGTGGCCGTGCACGCACGCTCCTCTTCGGTGGTAAGGGAGGGGGCGGAGCTCGTCTATCACCCAGGCTCTCTCATCTAACTGCCCTCCTCGCTGGCCACTTTCCCCCGAATCCCGCCGCTGTTTGCTGCCACGCTCCGCTGCCGCCGGCCGAACTCTGCATATAAACCGGCCCACTGAGCCATCGGCCCACCGGGAATCTCCCGGTAGTCCCGATGGCCAGTACAGGCCTGATCATAGGCTGCTCTCCTGATATGGATTATAAATGCCCCCTATCTCTATTACATAGGAGGAGGTGTTCTGTAATCCTCAAAAGATAGCTGAAAAAAAAATGATAAAATTGCTTGTGCATGGGGCGTTTTAGAGACACAAGATTTCTATCAGGATCAACAGATATTTTTCTGTACTTGCAAAAAATTTTCTTTGACAAAAAAAAAAAAAAAAAAAATAGCCACCTCATGTAAGGACTGACGAGCTACAATATATTGCAATTTTTGTTCTTGGGATAAGATATTCTGTTTAAGCCCCACTTTATGCTTTGATATAGCTCCTTCAGACCTTGGTCCACCCAGCCAGTATGGTTACCTGCTGAACAAGCACCCTTCCAAACACAGCTTAACTTTATAATAAGGCACAGCAGTTTAACCACTTCAGCCCCGGAAGGATTCACCCACATCCTGACTCAAGCATTTTTTGTGAAACGGCACTGCGTCGTTTTAACTGACAATTGCGCGGTCGTGCAACATTACACCCCAAGCAAAATTTATGTTCTTTTTTTTCCCACAAATGGAGTTTTCTTTTGGTGGTATTTGATCACCTCTGCGGTTTTTATTTTTTGCGCTATTAAAAAAAAATGCCACAATTTTGAAAAAAAAATTGTTTTTTTTTATTTTTTGCTATAATACATATCCAAAAAAAAAAATTGTAAAAAAAAACGTATTTCTTCCTCAGTTTAGGCCGATATGTATTCTTACATATTTTTGGTAAAAAAATTGCAATAAGCGTATATTGATTGGTTTGCGCAAAGGTTATAGTGTCTACAAACTATGGAAATAGATTTATGGCATTTGTATTATTATTATTTTTTTACTAGTAATGGCGGCGATCTGCAATTTTTAGTGGGACTTTGACATTGTGGCGGACAGGTCGGACACTTTTGACACTTTTTTGGTACCAATGACATTTATACAGAAATCAGAGCTAAAATTAGCCACTGATTACTGTGTAAATGTCACTGGCAGGGAAGGGGTTAACACTAGGGGCGATTAAGGGGTTAAATGTGTTCCCCGGGTGTTTCTAACTGTATGAGGGCTGGGATGACTGGGGGAGGAGAGAGATCGTTGTTCCTGATCACTGGGAACAGATCATATTTCTCAACTCCCCTGTCAGAACGGGAATCTGCTTTGTTTACACTTGCAGGTCCCCGTTCTGCCTGTCTGAGGAGTGATCGCAGGTGGCTGGTCGCAGGTGACATCGAGTCCACCCCACCCGCTGTTTGGCTACCCCGCTAGCCAGTGAGCACGTGCACCGTATAGCTACGGTGATTTGCTCAGGAGAACGACGGTGGCTGGTCGGCAAGTGCTTAATCTGGCAAAGTTTTACTTTTTAAAATACAGTACATGGGATGTTTACAGATTATTTGAAGTGTAAAGAGACAATAATCTCTTTAGCCTTATGCCTGCTATGCAGGCTGGCAGCAATTTGGGGGAACATGGAGAAGAAGGGAGGGATCTCGCTAAAGGACCAAACTAAATAGCTCCAACAGACAAGGGAGCTGGTATATACCATTAACAAATGTAGAAATAAAATGTGGTAACATTGAATTGGCACTAGATGTCAGCATCAAGACATTGATATATACACACAATCGATATTCCAGAGCATACAGTAAGTCATCCGTAATAGGAACACAAACAGAAATAATAATATGACAGCAGTTTTAGATAATAAAATAATAGATAAAATGATAATAAATATAATTTTTATTTTGTTTTGGAAAGTTTCCTCCACTGGCCTGGTTAAGGGCTCGTTCACACTAGAATGCCATGCGGGAAACCCACACCAAATTCTAGTCGCACTGCCCTTGCGATCTGCAGCAGTTGTCAGTGAAAAGTTAATGACACCCCAAATGCAAGTCGCAAATGCAATGCATTTGCTCGCACCGGATTAGAAACGTACCATGCAATCCTGTTGCAGTATGTTTCTAAAAGTAGTGCAGCCCACCAATTCACAATGATAGGAGCTGAAATTGCACTGCACAGAACTACATGTGAATCGCACACTGACCCTGTTGGATTCACATGCAGTTCCTAGCGTTAATGGGCCCTAAATGTTTTCAGGAGGACAGGAACTGAGGCGAATTTTCTCTAACAGAGCCTTGGGTAGCAGTAGAAGCCAGACAGGGGTTCTAATCTTTTCCAATTCCATCCAAAAGTAATACATGGTCATTGGTATGCTATGATGCCAATAATTTAGAATAGTACCCCAAAGCACTATTACAGTGAGCAGCAATGCACCACAATACACATTTGTTATGATGTGGGAAAGGGCTGCTTTACAGCAACAAATGTTAATGTGCAACATAAGTCGTGTTAGTGCACTGAAACAGCCCATAGAAATGTGAAGAGCCCAGTCACAACTACAGTAGGTGTTTTTGCCATTGCGTTTTCATTGATTGTAATAGAAAACATATGTAAATGTTTTAATGCACGTTGCAATGCACTGTGCTTTGAATGTCATTGCATGCCATAATGCACATGAACACGTCAACAAGCATAGACATTCCTAAGCTCCTTCGTCTATTTGAAGCCCCGCCAGATTGCTTGAAATAGACTAAGGACTTCTCAGAATACCAAGCTTTCCTCCTCGAAACGCGCTGTCTTGAAACACACAGTGTCAGGGCTGGGCTCTCAGCCCTCCCTTCTCAGTGCTCTGGTTGCTCAGCTGTTGGTTAATTGCCAACACTCATCATTCCACAGTGGCTCACCTAGTGATCATTTCTTGCTCATCAGTCCAGCCCATAGCCAGCCCCTTCTAGCTATTTAAACTGCCTTTTTCATTTCTTCCGTGCCTTTGCCTTGGTCAAACATATCTGGAGACTCTCTGCTGTGTTCCTGTTGAAGGCTTGCCTGTCTGACGTCCCTTCTGGTTCCTGATCCTGTCTGCTGCCTCCAACTACACTGATCTCTGGCTTCCTGGTTTACTGGCTTGTTCTGACTATCCACTTTGGCTACCGAACCCTGGCTATGTTTTGACTACGTTTACTATTTGTACCATTTTTACCATTTTAGTAAAAGATGTGATTTTACTGCATTTTCTGTCTCCGTCTGATTCATGGTTCCTGACAGTAGGCGAAGGCCATGAATTCAGAAGATGCAGGCAATCCACCAAGTGGTAATATTTTTTCCAGAGTGAATGAGCAGGACCGCCACATGGATTGGATTGCCATAGCGTTATAGATGCTCATGATTCGCACTGCTCACCTGGATCCTCCCACTGTGGCTGTTGTTATTTTGAGGGGACAGCAAATTTACACTGTTATACAAGCTGTACACTCACTACTTTACATTGTAGCAAAGTGTCATTTCTTCAGTGTATACACTCATACATTATATATTGTTATGTGTAACCTATCAGCTTGATATTCCAAACATTTCCTATGTGTATTTCATATATTTATGTGTCAAATTCTTGTACAATAAATTGATATTTTATGACTCCAGTATTATGCCTCAGTTAAAGTCTCATGGGCGAATATTGGTTGTATGTATGTTATATATGGGGATGGAGGCATGATATGCTAGGCACCTGGTCACAGTTCTTTTAGTTTAATAGTTTAGTTTAGTTTAAAGCATATTTCCACTTTTGCAGTCAAATTTGGGAAAACCCCACTATATGTTTATTATGTGTTCCTAATTTTTTTTTTTTTTTGTATTTCTTAGCTTTTAGATGTTTTTCAGGAGAAGGCATGCCTTGCTGAAAGTTTTTTTTAACAAGAGATTGTCCCAGGTCTGTCCTCATTAATATACAATCAAAGAAGCACAGCTGCTAAACGTTTAACCATTTGTTTGGACAGACAATGTTCATATGTAGTTAAAATTGATAATGAAGATCTGGCTTTGGTTGCAAAAGTGTCTAGGCAGGTAGAGGTTGGTAGAGGATCCCTTAAGAGTTGCTCCTCCTAATGGTGAAGTGTCACATGGGTGGTCCTATATGAGGTGAATGTAGTGCAGGCTTAGGGCCTTCTTGCTGGGGGTCATAAAGAGAGAGAAGCAGGCTGCTGTCAGGGGTGCATATGCTCTCCTTTCTGGGGGAGGGGTTGATGGAATATTTTCTCAGTTAATCCTCATGACCTTTAATGTCTGTCACAAAGGGAGAATGGAGGAAAGTACTGATAAGGGGAGAGGCTGAGACAGTATCTGGCAGAAAGACAGAGGCTGGTGTTTCCGTTTGTTCTCCACTCCGGGGAGCAGTGGTCAGCGCGGTGACTGGAGAACATGTGAGGACTGCATTAAGCCAGCATAAGCTACAAGCAATCCGTTGCTATGCATCACCAAAGTTTTCTGAATCTCAAGCCACTATTTGGAGTATAATGTTGCCAATATGTGGACTGCTATGCATGTTGTGGCATGGGGGCCTTTAGCTCTTGTGGTAGGTACATTTGGAGTGAGTTCACGACAGCCAGGATCTCTGTTTGAGGGCATGGTAGCCCATGTTTATTAAAAGAAAAGTTCAAAGTAAACAGAAATCACAGGGTTTCCCAGACAGGGGGTTCCACCATCACTGTACAAATGTAAACCTTCAGCCTCCTGGCTCCTTAGTGATCAGTAACCGCCCTGGCTATAAGGATCAGTAGCGTTCCTGGCTAGTAAGGATCAGCAGCTCTCCTGGCTACAAGGATCAGTAGCTCTCCTGGCTGTAAGGATCAGTAGCTCTCCTGGCTGTAAGGATCAGGAGCTCTCCTGGCTATTGCAGTCTTTGACCCCTGGAGACCGCCTGTCTCCCAGTTTGCATGTGACACCAAACCCTGGTCCTGACTCTCTTAACAGGCCTCCGCCCAGCTGGACAATCACGGTCCTGGTAGGCCACAAAACCTGGATCCAGGTCTGGGGATTTCTTCCCATCCGGTTCTCTAAGAAATCCCCAGGCTCCAGATCCCAAAGTGGACTTTAAGAAATGAGGAAACTGAAAAGCCAGTTTCCTCTTAAATGCGCAATGCCTCTGGAGCCCTTAACCTGCCAGGTTGAGAATCCTGGGCCATCCCTTCTCACTAAACCCTGGCAGGGCAACGCTCTGCCACATATCCTCCCCCTCTGTTCCAAACCCGTAGGGGGTGGGACACATCCAGCCACACTCTTGAGTGGGGCACCTCTGTGCCAGCTGACAGCTGCGTGGGCCCACTCTTTCTTCCGGGGGTGTTTCCATGCACGCCCTACCATCTCAGGTGGTTTGTCTGCTGGTGCAGCCAACGCGCCCTTCACTGACACCAACAGCTGACCAGTACCACTGTGGGCCATAGCAGCAGAAATGCTTTCCATCTGGCTGTTAGGAGGTGACACCTCTTGGCCAATTTCTCTTGATCCACTGCTGCCCATCCTTCAGGCTGGCGAGTGTTGTCTCGAATTTCATTGTATGATGTGTATTCAAAGAACTGATTCTGAAGCATACCATGACATGGGTATAAGATCATTTTCTGTCCTGTACCTTCATGCTCACTAGGAGGATTGTAGTCACAGCAGTGGTTGGCCATATCTTTACTTTTGAGCTCTCCGAAACCTCTCCCGGATACCACTTTTACCTGAAGTACCCCAGCAGCGTACCCAAGTGCAACTTTTAACAAGAGTAACAAACTCAGGAAAAAGTCATTCCTTTCTTGTTTTTCTTTGGGCTGTACAGCCTGCCATCCAGTGCTCCACCTAGTGGTACTACGCAGTACCAGACCATCGGACTGTGTAGTAGACAAACCAGTATAGAGGGCCTGTACATCCAAAAGTGCAAGCATCTCCTTGAGTGCTTGTGTTACAAACCAGACCATTGATTCAAACCCCAAGTCCGACCTGGGGACTTCTATGACACTGGGAATGCAGAGAGACTCACATGATGTGATTTGAGAAGTATCACTGTTTAACAGAAGCTACTCCCAGCCGGAGGTAACCACAGCCTGGTGCTTTACCAGAGCGCTGCCAGATGCTGGACTTATAACCAACTTCTCAGGCTCAGCAACAGTGACCTGCTCTAGAACATTACCAGTGACATCACATTGATACTCCATATCAGTATTACTTTTGGGAGACAAAATCTCTGCTGTGCACTCGCCCTTAACTGGTCCTCCTTTCTCTTGAGGAATAACCCCTGTATCAGCCCCCAGACCTTCAGTTACAGGCTGTTCTGCAGTCCCTCCTGCTGGCACAGCAGAGACAGTGTCCACCACACCTTTAGCCCCAGAAATTCCACCTAGCATTGCACTTATTTTCTTGGCCAACTCATCATAACACGTATTGCTCTGTAGCACTAAATCCATTCAATGAGGTCTGGACAAACAAAGAGGCTCCACAGCATCTGCACCCCTGCACTTGTCAGTACCACCCTTCTCAATAATATTGTTGTAAACATTACCAGCATGGTAATAAACACATTTCTCCTGTACATTCCTGTTTTCCATGGCTGCTAATGTCGGCCTGGCCGTTCCCTCCCAATCCATTGCATGTGTGCTCCCTTCATTGGTACTCCTCAGCGCCGAACTATCTGAACAAGGAGACACATGCAAGCAGACGGGCTTAGCGGCAGACTTAGTACACAAGTCATTGGGAATCATGTCAGATTTTAACACCACAGGTTGCAATATACCACATCCACCTCCTTGCTTGGGAGGCGCTTCATAAACCTCACACATTTTTGCATTTCCCACAAGTTGCATCAATCCATTATTTAGCTGCACAGTTTCAGTACTAGCAGATTGCACTAACACATTCCCAGTAAAAGGTGCAGTTCCACTCTGTTCCACCAGAGTGACATTTCAGTTGCCCAGAGCAACCTCCAGCTCCAATATATGAAGTTTCCTGTAGAGATTTACAGGGACAAGTGTGCTGGCTTACTACCGGTTGCTATGGGCAAAGGCATGTCTTTCACCGCAGCATTACCATAACCTGGGGTTTTACCAACATCAGTACATTCAGCATTATGAACCTTGACAGCATTTTTACCTTTTGTGGGCTGTCCCAGCCCACTACCAACTTGGACCTTACCGACATTAAACATACCATTATTTCCCTCTTGAGAAGCATGCACAGGTGCAAATTTGACTTTAACCCCTGCCTCCCTACTGTACATAGTACTGCATAGGGAAAAGTCACTCTCAAGAGCATTTTCAGTGGCCCCGCTAACTGGGGTCACTCTCACATCACCATGGACAGTCTCGTATCCAGTCTTTTGCAGCATGAAATCAGGGGTTCCAGCCAACATTTCATTAAAGACAGTCTTACCCATTGCAGTAGTAGGTGTCAACATCTTCAATTAAGTACGCTGTCTCAAGAAGCAGTCTTCTGTTGCATATTCACTGGCCAACTTTCCTTGGTGGCCACGGGATATAACTGCAGCAGCCCATCTGAACTCCTTAGCACCCCCTGTAAACACAACAGGTACTTCCTCACTGTTGCTAGGGGTGACTGGAAACATATTTGCGCAGGAATACAGGCTTGCAGACAAAATTTTTTCACCCCCAACATCGACTCTTGGTGTACCCCACAACCAGGGACAAGACAAGCAATCATGTCCCCATTTACCACATTCCAGGCGTGCACACCGTGAATTGGGGGGGCGGGTAGGGTGGACTCAATGTCTGCTGGCTACCCACGATTGTTGCCCCGCAGTGAAAGAACGGGGGATCCGTGTGTGTAAACAAATGGATTTCCTTTCTGACAGGGGAGAAGGAGTGTGATCGTATGCTTCATGTTTATGGGAACAAAGATCACTCACCTCACCCCAGTCAGCCCAGCCCCCAAACAGTTAGTAACACATCCCAGGGAACACAATTAACCCTTTGATTGCCCCCTTCCCTGCCAGTGACATTTATACAGTAATCAGTGCATTTTCATAGCACTGATCGCTGTATAAATGTCAATGGTCCCAAAAAAGTGTCAAAAGTGCCCGACATGACCGCCGCAATGTCGCAGTCCCGCTAAAAATAGCAGATTGCTGCCATTACTAGTAAATAAGACCGAAAAATAAAAACCCCATAAATTAATTCTTATCGTTTGTAAACGACTTTTGCGCAAACCAATCAATATACGCCGATTGCAATTTTTTTACCAAAAACATGAGGAAGAATATGTATCGGCCAAAACTGATGAATAAATTTGTTTTTTAAATTTTTTTTGTGGATATGTATTTTAGCAAAAAGCAAGAAATATTGTGTTTTTTTATCCCTGTTTTTGTTTATAGCGGTGATCAGAAAGAAATCTCTATTTGTGGGGAAAAAGGACGTCAATTTCGTTTGGGTACAACGTTGCACGACCGTGCAATCGTCAATTAAAACAACGCAGTGCTGAATCGCAAAAAGTGCTCTGGTCATAAAGGGGGAAATCCTTCCGGGGCTGAAGTGGTTAAGAAATGAGATAACTGAAAAAACAGTTTCCTCTTAAATGCGCAACGCCTCTAGAGCCCCTCAACCTGCCAGGTTGAGAATCCTGGGCCATCCCTTCTCACTAAACCCTGGCAGGGCAACGCTCTGCCACAATGTTCATTGAGTTATATGAGTAAAGATGTTTGACTGCATCTGGAAGCATCTGTGTGACATTTAATGGAGTGAAGTATTTATACAGCCAATACCTGGTGAGCAAAGTATAAGGTGTGCTTACTGGTGCAAACCTGGTCATCTGGGCCCTGGAAGCAGGCGTGTGAGTACTCCCAGGGATGAGGGGGTTAACTGCTCAAGGGCTATGAGGATGGGAAGTGGCTGCACTTGGGACCACTTGAGGATGAACTCTGGACCCACAGGGATTGACAAGGCCAAAGCTCGACTTTCTCCACTAAATACAAGAAACACACCTGAAAATTCCCTTGAGAGAATTTCATATATATTTCTGATTACTATGATAAGCAGGGATGCAGTGACACTTTGTGCTGACTCAAACGCATATACTGTGTATTGTTTCCCAACTAGCTGAGATTTCCTTCTCATGCAGTGTTGGGTACCAGTTCAAAATAATAATGTTGTTAAACTGGAAAGAGAGCAAAGACAGACACTTAAATGAATAAGGGGCAAAGAGGGCATCAGCTAGGAGGAAAGATTAAGCTAAACTGAATTTACTTGTCTTTGAAAAAAGCCAATTAAGGGAGAATATTTTCAACATAAACATAAAAATAATTTAAATAAAATAATCAGTTAAAAACGACTCACTTTAACCATTTCAGCCCCGGAAGGATTTTACACTGTAGGACCAGAGCACTTTTTGCGATTCGGCGCTGCCTCGCTTTAACTGACAATTGCGCGGTCGTGCGACGTTGTACCCAAACAAAATTTGCATACTTTTTTCCCACAAATAGAGATTTCTTTTGGTGGTATTTGATCCCCTCTGCGTCATTTCTGATCGCCGCTATAAATAAAAAAAGAGCGACAATTTTGCAAAAAAATCAATATTTCTTACTTTTTGCTAAAGTCCAAATCCAAATCGGCATTTATTGATTGGTTTGTGCAAAAGATGCAGTGTTTACAGATGAGGAGAATTCATTTCTGATATTTATATTTTTAAATTTTTTAATAGTAATGGCGGCGATCTGCGATTTTTAGCGGTACTACGATATTGGGGCGGACATGTCGGTGCATTTTGACACTTTTTTGGGATCATTGCCATTTATACAGCGATCAGTGCTATAAAAATGCACTGATTACTGTCTAAATGGCATTGGCAGTGAAGGGGTTAACCTGGAGAGGGCGCTCTAAGGGGTAAATGTGTTCCCTAGGCGTGTTCTAACTGTATGGGGGCTGGGCTGGCAGGGGGAGGGGAGTGATCACGGCTTCCATATACAGGAAGCCTGTGATCACAGCCCTTCCCCCCTCTATGAGAACGGAGATCCGTGTTTACATACACGAACCTCCGTTCTTTCACTGCGGGGGGGCCATCGTGGGTAGCGATCGAGTCCGCCCTACCTGCTCCCTGGCCCCCCCTGGACACAGTGCTAGTTATCGCAGCTGTCGTCATATGACGGCGGTTTGCGATAACGGGCCACCTTGTCGCTGGCAGACGGCGGTTGGCAAGTGGTTAAGGCCATCTCAGAGGACAGTAGAGAACTACTTGCAAGTGGAAGAAAGGAGATTAAAGCCCCGTACACACGGGCCGATTATCAGAGGACAACCGCCAGTTCAAAAAAAAAACACCCGACACCGTACGTATGTTGGTCTGTTCAACAGAAGCCGGCCGTTTGCCCGCCTTCTGTTGGACATGCATGCATGTCCAACAGCAGCTGACCGACTCCCGGCCAGCGATCTCAGCCAATGTCAGAGAGCGCTGATAGGAGTGTTCTGGTGGGGCGTCCCCCTGTCAGAACACAGCAGCTCAATGGGGGAGATCACTGAACCTCACATGGTTAGTACAACGTCTCCAACCAGAGCTGTCAGCTTTTTTTGTGCAACCCAGCTAGTGTGTACCCAGCTTTAAAGTGGTTGTAAACCTGAAAAAAATATTGATTAAGCCTTTTACCTGGTACAGTAAATGATCACAAGTCATCTGTGCCCAGTCTTGCCACGAACAGTGAATGCAGCACTGAGAAATACTCTGCAAAGAAAAGCTCGCTGCTGTGACTGACATATGATGTACTTCTGATGATGGGGACTACCGTGCACACACTTTTCTATGTCTGTGCGCATGGCTTTTCTATGTCTGTGCGCGATGGGGGGGGGGGGGGAGTGTAGAGATAGGAGGGGAGTCCTGTGAGCTTACGTCATCGCCTCCCGAGCTCCGGCATTAAGACCTGCCCACCAATCTCCGATATTGACAGGGCTCCTACAGGCACAGGGAAAAGAATTTGAAAATTTGAAGGTAAAAAGGCATAGATTGGATTTGGATATGTGGGCACATTACTATGATGCCTTTGTTTCATACAGCGTGCCCTGCGGGTTTACAACCACTTTAGCCAGTTGCCAACCGCCCGCCGTGGCTTGATGGCGGCAACCTGGCTCGTTATTGCGAAACGCAGTCACCTGACGGCAGCTGCAAGAACGAATATTGTGAGTGCGCACACGCCCCTGGAGGTGCGTTTACACACTCACTGTGTTCCGGGGGGGGGGCCAGGGAGCGGGTACGGTGGACTCAATGTTTTGCCGGTTACCCACGATCGCCCCCACCCGACAGAATGGGGGTCCGTGTATGTGAACACGGATCTCCTTTCTGACAGAGGGGGAAGGGATGTTATCACAGGCTCCCTGTATAAGGAGCCATGATCACTCCCCTCCCCCAGCCAGCCCAGCCCCCATACAGTTAGAACACACCAAGGGAACACAGTTAACCCCTTAGAGCGCCCCCTGCAGGTTAACCCCTTCACTGCCAATGGCATTTACACAGTAATCAATGCATTTCCATAGCACTGATCACTGTGTAAATGCCAGTGGTCCCAAAAAAGTGTCAAAATGGTCCGACATGTCCACTGCAATATCGCAGTCCTGATAAAAATTGCAGATCGCCGCCATTACTAGTAAAATATAAAAAAATAAAAACCCTATAAATGAATTGTAATCATTCGTAAACGTGGCAACTTTTGCGCAAACCAATCAATCAGATTGCGTTTTTTTTTTACCAAAAATATGAGGAAGAATATAAATCGAAGAATATAAATCGGCCAAAACCGATGAAAAAAATGTTTTTTTTATATTTTATTTATTTTGGACATGTATTATAGCAAAAAGTAAGAAATATTGTTTTTTTGTTTCTCTATTTTTGTTTATAGCGGTGATCAGAAATGATGCAGAGGTGATCAGATGCCACCAAAATAAATCTCTATTTGTGGGAAAAAAGGACGCAAATTTCGTTTGGGTACAATGTCGCACAACCACGCAATTGTCAGTTAAAGCGACGCAGTGCCGAATCACAAAAAGTGCTCTGGTCCTAAACTGGGAAAACCTTCCGGGGCTGAAGTGGCTAACCTCAACGTTTTTTTTTTCTATAAAAGCTGTGAAAATGTGGAGTAGTCTTCAACATGAACTGGGTCTGGCAAATTGACTAGATTGCTCCAAGACAGGGTAGGGGTATTTATAATAAATATACAGTACATGTAGCACCCTCCTAGATAGGTTGATAGGATCCTCTGCATAACTCCCAACTATCACTGATTTTGAGGGACTGTCCCTGATTTGAAACAAAGTCCCTCTGTCCCTCTTTTCTCCTCATTTGTCCCTCATTTTGGTCTGATCTATAGAGTTGTATATAAAATGCACTATTTATCTTTCAAAAAGTGTTTCCCAGTACTAAATCTTTCATCCAATTTCTAAATTGCTGCATTTGTAAATTTAAAAAGCCAGTATAAAGGAATAGTAGTGGTAAAAAAGCACTTGTGGGTTTAACTAATCTTTTTTTGTATAATTGCCCTTTAAGGGGGCGTGGCAGGGTGTGTGTCCTATGCCTACTGTGACATTATGAAAAGTGAAGTGATCGATGGATGTTATGTTTCACCTAGCATGCGATCATTTTCAGTGAACTAAGGCAAAATCCGGTCCAGGTGCTACCAAACACTTTAGCAGGGTTGGTTCCGGACCAGATTTTGTGGTACACTTGTGTCCACCAACAGGTGGCATAAATAAGCAGGAGTAGAGCAAAGATTTGCTCTGGCCTGGGACTCTGAAGCCATCAAGCTTGAGAGAGCTGATGAACTGAAGTTTGCTTTATGACTGAAACAAAAGGTTTCCATTGTCTTTGTTTTGTGGGTGACTGGGAGAAGCCCTTCACCGCTCAGTTAGGAGAACTGGAGATGTTTAGTAAGAGCCTGGATGGCAAGAATTTATTTTCTGTTTTGTTTGTTTGATTTTCATGCAACCTTTTAATAAAACTGGCCACAAGTCAGCTTTTAAGAAAAGTTGCAGTTTGGACTACCTTTTTCCCAGGGTTGGTGATCCCCACTGAGTTAACGCCCCCGCACTACATACTTTTGCTAAAAGATGTCCCTCATTCCCATCTCAAAGAGTTAGGAGGCATGCCTCTGTAGTCAGTGGAGCATTGTTGATTGCTTTTGGCTACTATGGTTTTCACAGACTGCAGATTTGATTGCTCTTGCCTCCTTGAGAAAACTGTGGGTTCTGGTACATAGGCATAGAGCAAGGCAAATGGGCAGCAGAATATTTATACGGTTTCAGCCAATCCCTGGGATGGCCCAGATGGTGGCTGGGAATGTGTATAAATAGTCTGATTTGCAGAACAGCATTGTCTTCCTGCTAAGGGATTCCATCTGTTCACGTGGGGGGGGGGGGGTAGGGGGCTGCCCCTCACCACAAGCCAAAGCTCATCAAGATCCCAGCTAGGTCTTCCAGGGGGGACCTATACTCTAGTCTTTCTTTGGAATTACTTTGATCTCTGCTCAAGAATCTTGTCATAGGAGTTGCTGGAGAGTGTTAAATTGAGTTTTAACCTCTCCCTTGCTGGAACATGTTCTGGTGGTATTGGAAGGAGGCAACCAGTTACCCAAAGGACATTTTGAGTAAGGTTCTGACCTGGGATTTTCTCTTTTATGACTATGCCTCTCCAGAGAGGCCTGGAGAGAATGAAATAGCGTAGGGCCGGCATGACAGGGGTTAAAAGGGGCCTTAGATGGAGGGTAGAGGAGGTGATCCCCAGGTCAGGGGGCAGTACTAAGGTGGGAGGGGTGCAATATAAGCTCAGGGTAACAGGAAGTAGGAAGCAGTTAGGAAGAGCAGGAGAAGAGATTGAAGAGATTGGAAGAGAGGGGAGAGATTGCAGGTAGCAGCATGTCGGCGGCCTCAGCAGCGGAGATGGGAGAAGTAGAGGGCCTGTTGTCGCAGCTGCGGGAGGCAGCTGCGGCGAGGGGACCGGGATGGCTCCAGGAACGTATGGTGGAGCTGCTACGTGGTGTGGGGCAGGGGGCTGCTGAATCCGCCCCTCCCCCCGCAGCCACACGTGCACGGCGGTCCCGTCCTCCGGAGCGGCTGAGCCCGGAGGACCTCGGTAGGGCCAGGGGAGCGGCGTCGACGGAGGGCGTCGACGCTGTTGTCCGGGAGATGAAGAGGGTAGAGGCGACGACTCCGGCGGCTGTACGACGATGGACGTTAGAGAGGGGAGAGAAGGTTAGAGAAGTTAGAGAAGAGGACGAGAAGGATTGACGAAGGATGAAGGACAATGGGACTCGAATATAA
>BLSH010054610.1:376784-388671 GCA_018402905.1 Glandirana rugosa | reverse complement strand
TACAAGAAAAAGATATTAACCCCTAGACATAGAGTCCCTCTCCCCTCTTCACATATGATAGAGCCCCATACTAACTCCTAAATATCCCTAAGTATCCACCTGCTATTTCATACCTGACAGTAAGGAGAGTGACCCAAGCTACTTGAATACTGCCGCCTAGAGTAGAGGCATGTACACTTCAGACATAATAGACTTACCCTATTACTATACATCTACAGTTTATCTCGCCCTCCGTGTACTGTGGAATAAATGATACGCTCCCGGATCAACGGAGCAATATGTCGATTAAAACAGTGACATGATTATATCGGGTTGTTCGGGTTTCCAAATGTATAATGCATGTTTATCATTATTGCATCTGCTTTTCCTGTACTGTAACTGTACGTGTTGATTACAAATAAAACGTTTTTTTAAAGGAAAAAAAAAAAAAAAAAAAATGTAATCAAATTTCTTCATCAATTCTGCTAGATATTTTTGGTAAAAAACATCCCAACTAGCGTATATTGATTGGTTTACACAAAAGTTATATTTTTTACTAGTAATGGAGGCAATTAGTAATTTTTAGCAGGACTGTGACATTGTGGCGGACAAATTGGACACTAAGTGACACTTTTTGGGGACCAGTGACACCAATACAGTGATCAGTGCTAAAAAAATGCACTGACACTGTATAAATGACACTGACAGGGAAGGGGTTAACACCAGGGGCAATCGAAGGTTTAAGTGTGTTCCCTAAGTGTGCTTTCTAACTGTGTGGGGGATGGATTAATTTCAAGAATAGAGAGATCTGTTTTCCTGATTAGCAGGAATTACAGATCTCTCTGTTCCTGTCTGACAGATTGTGGGAGGCCGTTGGCCATTGCAGCTGACAGGCCCGCTGATTGGCTCCCGGGGCGGGTTGCCGGTGGCGAGCACATGCGCCCCAGACTAGGTTGCGCGAACAACGTACAGGTAGGTTGATTCGCACAGCCAGGCCGCCCTGTCGCAGTATATGTGGTTAAAAGCATTTTCTTTAAACATGTCTGATACGAAACCTTAAAGTATATATAAAGCTAGAACTTTTTTTATTTTGGATAGGTGAGAGTAGGGGAGGGATAAATTTGCTGTCAATTTTTTTTGTCTTCTGAGCCTCATTAAAGAGGAACTGTTCAACTATTCTCTCTCCCAATAACTGACAATTTTTAATCCTGTTGCATTAGTAAATATATAAGAACTTATATATTACTCAGCCTGAGCCTCGGCTCAGATGTAGTGTAGTTCTACTTTAAGGAGATTTTCCCTTACTGTCTGACTTGTAGACACAAAGGAAGTAAGAGGACAACTTTCCAATGTAAGGGTGTTTCCTTTCCATTCTTGTTCTTGTGTAAATTTGGATCTAACCTCATATTCATTCTTAGAGACATTGGCGATCAGGACAACTAAAGAGAGAGAATCTGCCTAAGGGGGACACAGATTGCAATAAAAAAAAGCTGACAGGGGTTTCAACTCTTCACCGCTCTGTTCAAAAAAGTTTCAACTTTAGTTATTGTGCTGTTTCAAATGCTGATTTATGCATTGACATACCTCTATAGACCCAATCTGTTGGGACAACATGGTAACCTGCTGACTTGGCACCATCCACTGGCAGCATAACTCTTCAAAAAGACACAGAAGTTTAACCCAGCGCAGTTTTACTTGAGACAAGTGAAATGTATATGATGTTTTTCTAGTTTTTTGAAGTGTAAGAAGACAATGTGGTTGACTTACTAAAGGCAAATAGACTGAGCACTTTGCAAGTGCAGTTCCACTCTGCAAGGGCGTTTGCTCCAGAGCTTAGAAAATAAGGTGAAACTTAACTTTGCAAAGAAGACCCAATCACATACAAGGGAAATAAAAAAATGCATTATTGCTTGCACATGATTGGATGATGGAAGTCAGCAGAGCTTCCGCTCATTTATTAAGCTCTAGAGCAAATGGAGTGCATCTGCACTTGAAAAGTGCACAGTTTAAATGCCTTTAGTAAATCAAGACATCATAAGGCCTGCTCCTGCAAAGCACTAAAGCCTCGTACATACGCTTAGATTTTCAGACCATAGAATGTCTGTTTTCTGTTGGATGCTTGTCTCATGTCGACAGTGAAGAGCGTACAAACAATACAAAAATGTTCATATGACCAAATTCAACGCCAGAAGTGACGTAATGTGTTGAATAGTTTTGTATGTATTTTTTCATTTCTGAGCATGCGTAATCGTGATCGTACATTTTTTTGCATATGAAAACAGGGAGGGTCAAGCTAAGTACTAGATGGAATGGGGAGAAAAGGGGGAGATATCAAACCACAATACAGTAAGTAAAGAAGCTGCAGTGGTCCTAATTCTCACTAGATGTTAGCATCAGAACAATGGTAACTTGATACAGTTGAATACAATAGAAAAAAAACATAACATACGTAGGAAAGAAGAGTTATATTTTATTTGGACAAGAAGGATTGAAAAATATATATTGCAAAGAAATGTATGTCTCAATCTTGCAATGAATGCAGTAAGCTCACTGCAACATTATCAATTTCACTGCTGGTAAATTATTTCTTTCTGCCTTGCTGATCTACCTTCCATTTAACGCAGTATAGTTCAGCGTGTTAGTGCATATTTAACGCAGTATATTTCAGTGCGTTACTGCAAGTTTAACATTGTATATTTCAGTGCGTTAGTGCACGCTTAATGTAGTATATTTCATTACGTTACTGCAAGTTTAACGCCGTATATCTTGGTGCTTTACATACCGTTTAACGCCGTTTATTACAATGCGTTACTGCAAGTTTAACGCTTTATATTTCAGTGCATTACATGCCATTTAACGCAGTATATTTCTGTGCGTTAGTCCACATTTAACACAGTATATTTCTGTGCGTTACTGTACGTTTGACACAGTATATTGCAGTGCACCAGTGCAGTTTTACAGCAGTATATTATAGTGTATTAGTGGAGTGTGTCTGTGTAGTGAGTACTCAAGTTAAAGTGCACCATATAACACTTTGCATTGATTAACCACTTACCTACCGGGCCACTTTTTTACATTTGGTGGTCACAAGCTTAAAAAAATTTTTTTAGCTAGAAAATTACTTAGAACCCCCAAACATTATATATATATTTTTTCAAACACCCTAGAGAATAAAATGGCGATTGTTGCAATACTTTTTGTCACACGGTATTTGCGCAGCGGTCTTTCAAGCGCGATTTTTTTGGAACAATTTTACTTTTTTGAGTTAAAAAATAAGACAACAGTAAAGTTAGCCCAATTTTTTTGCATATTGTGAAAGAGGATGTTACGCCGAGTAAATGGATACCATACATGACACGGTTGAAAATTGCGTGCACTCGCAGAATGGCGACAAAGTCCGGTATATAAAAAGTTCCATAGGCGACACTTTAAAATTTTTTAACGGTTACCAGGTTAGAGTTACAGAGGAGGTCTTTTGCTAGAATTATTGCTCACACTCTGGCGATCGCGGCGATACCTCACATGTGTAGTTTGAACACCGTTTTCATATGTGGGCGCGACTTACGTATGCGTTTTCTTTGCTGCGCGAGCTTGCGGGGACAGTGGCGATTTAAATCTTTTTTTTATTTATTTTTTTTTATTTATTTATTTATTTATTTATTTTTAGCACTGTTCCTTTAAAAAAAAAATCTGATCACTTTTATTGCTATCACAAGGAATGTAAACATCCCTTGTGATAGTAATATATGGTGACAGGTACTCTTTTTGGAGGGCCGGGGGGTCTAAAAGACCCCCCATCCCTCCTTTGCACTTCACAGTATTCAGATTGCCAAAAACGGCGATTCTGAATACTGTCATTTTTTAAAAATTGGCGCCGTTAGCCGCCGAGTAAACCGGAAGTGACGTTGTGACATCGCTTCCGGAATTTGCCGAAGGAGAACCGATCGAAGCCGATTACGGCTTCTGTCAGGTCTCCTTCCAGCCGGCGGATGCGCTGGATCGTCGCTCCGGTCTCCCAGTGGGACGGGAGGCTGGAGAAGAGCGGCGGAAGGTGGCGGGGGGGTGTCCCCTCCCGCCCCCTGGGGTAACGACCGAGCGGCTCCCGAGCCAGATCGGTCATTACCTCTGGATAGCCGACCGCCAGCTCTAAAAAATTATACCGGGATATAGCCTGCAGGTGCAGGCTATGTCCCGGTAGAGCCGCTCAAACCCGACCACCGCCTATTTACGGCGCTGGTCGGGAAGTGGTTAAAGTGCATCCACGTACACATTTCCACATCTTTATTACATCTTGTTAATTAGCACCCCCACCCCCCCCCCATCATGTCTGGGAGGACAACAAGGAGAGGCAGACATTCCCATGGCACTGTGAGGGGGCCCGGCAGCGTATGTGTCCACAGGCAAAGGTGGACATGGTCAGTCCTCAGGCAGGACATAATTTCCTCTCTTTAATGATGTTGTTCATGCTATCCCACCACAGCATGCAGAGGAGGTGGTGGACTGGCTTACTAAACCATCCTTATCCTCCTCATCCTCCGTCACCCAAGCAGAAACTAGTGTGCAGTCAACTGCAGCTGCCAGAGTGGCTAAACCTGCCTCCTTGCCCACAGCTATTCCTGCCATAGCCCCCGCATTAGGCATGGAGGATTCAGCTGATTTATTTAAACACAGCATCAGCCACTTGCTCATTGATGATGCACAGCCATTACTTGATTCAGATGTTGGTTCTGAGGTTGTGGAAAGCAGGAACATGAGCATACAGAGAGGGGAGAACACTGGTACACACATTGGCAGTCATATTCCCCCAGCCACAGCGTATTGCCAAGTTATCTCCAGTGGTAATGGGGATGGAGGAGATGATAATAATAAGGTCACTGACATGGGTGAGGCACAACCCCAATGAGGCAGCCATCATGGAAGAGTGGAGAGCAGCCATCCTATTCCATCACATTGTGGAGCTGTTATCTCCCAGCCCACTTCCCACAGCTCAGAAGTGTGGGCCTTTTTTAGCATATGTGCAGCCAATCACACTGTTGCAATTTGCAAACTTTGTCTCAAGCACATCAAGCATGACAAAACACCAGCCATTTGGGTACCATATGCTTGACAAGCAATTTAACCTCCCACCACTCAAGCCCTTTGGCAAGAGCACCTGAAAGCCACACAAAAGGGTTGCAAATCTGTTCCTCCTACTTATTCACCTCAGTCTGCCACTGCTATACCTCATAACCTTTCATCAGCCTCCACTGAGAGGGATAATGGTATAGTGCAGGGTGTCCCTGGTCCTTGAAGCACATCTACCAGCAACACACCACCAGCTGTAGACTATAGCTGGCAAATTTCTCTGCGCCATCTGCTGCAGCAAAAAAAAAAATACAGTCACTGCCACCCACATGCCCAGCGTCTAAATGCAAACTTGTCAAAGCTGCTGGCTCAACAACTTTTGCCTTTTCCTCTGGTGGATTCTGCCCCTTCTGTGAATTTGCATAATGTGCTGTACCACAATGGCAGGTTCCTAGTCTCTATTTCTTTTCACATAAGGCCATTCCAGCTCTGTACCATCACATGGAAGGCAATGTTGTGGCATTGTTGGGCAAGGCAGTCAGCTGCAAAGTCCACATTACTGCTGACACGTGGTCCAGCAAGCATGGTCAGGGACGATATATTTTGTTCACAGCACACTGGGTAACTCTGCTTGCAACTCTGAAAGATGCAGGGCAGGGCTCAGTGCTGCAGCTTATTGTGCCCCCACATCTCCATACAGCTAGTGGTCATGATGCAAGATTTTTCAGCTCTACCCCCTCCTCCTCCATGCCCTTCTCTGCTGAATTGACTTATGAACTACATGTACCCCCTAAGCATTCAAGAGCTATTCAATGAGTCAGGCTAAAAGGTGCCATGCAGTGCTTCAGTGGGTGTGTCTAGAGGTGGTTCACACCATGGCAGCTGGAGCCAGGAATGGTGGTGTGCAATAATGGCGCAAACCTCCTGTCCACCCTTAGACAGGGAAAGTTGACACATGTGCCATGCCTGGCACATGTCCTCAAGTTGGTGGTGCAGCATTTCTTAAAT
The DNA here is from genome assembly GCA_018402905.1 of Glandirana rugosa. NCBI lineage: Eukaryota > Metazoa > Chordata > Amphibia > Anura > Ranidae > Glandirana > Glandirana rugosa. Next base: position 382,620 of record BLSH010054610.1, on the reverse strand, counting down.
AGGTACCCAGGGTTGGAAGATCCGCTAAAGCAGGCCAGAGGAGTCTGTAGCTATTTCAGGTGGTAATACACAGCCAGTGCTCGGTTGGCTGAAATTCAGTGGGACAAGGGTTCTGGCAGTTTTGGAGGCATTGAAGCAGAGGAAGACATATGGCAAACAGTAATAGAGGGCTTTCCATCCCCAGAACCCTTGGGAGTAGTACGTGGCTGGGAGGAGGCAGTTCCAGATACTATAATCCTGAGTGACCCTGAGGAGCTTGCTTCTCATGCCTCCGCAAATTTGCAGCGCATGGGCTCCCTCATGCTTCAAAGCCTGCGAAAGGACACAAGAATACCCAGCATAAAGGAGAAGGATAACGATTGGTTGGCAACCCTCCTTGACCCCCGTTACAAGGGGAAAGTCTCAGAACTCATCCCATCCCCACAGAGAGTGCAGAAGATGAAATCTCTTGAGGACACCTAAAAGAGGCATTTATCAAACACTTTTCCAGACTCTGGTAGGTTACAGTGTCATGGGAAACGTAGTTTTGAGGCTTCTGTTGGTCAAGAGAGGTGCATTGAAGAAGGTGGCCGCCTAAGTGATGCAATTCACAATTTTTTTAGTTCTCGCTGCCCAGGGCTGTCAGCTTCCATATCCCATCAGCAGCGTCTGCATCACATGGTGGATGATTATCTAGGGGTGAAAACAGAGATGGAGAGCTTTCCAGTCAACGATCCACTGGCTTACTGGATCATGAGAATATACCACTGGCCAGAACTTGCCTAGTATGCAATTGAGCTGCTGGGCTGCCCTGCATTCAGTCTGCTTTCTGAATGGGCATTCAGTGCTGCTGGAGGTTTTCCTACTGATAATAGAACACATCTGTCCACAGACTCCGTGGACGTCTGACATTTATCAAAATGAATCAGTCCGCTATTACCAGCAGCTATGAAGCCCCTGACGCAGATGTCGCTGATTAAGGGTTTTTGGGATGTGGAATTTCTGTAGGACTGCCTAGCATTGTGGGTGTTGATTTCATCTGGAAGAATGTTTTTGGTGTAGCTTTCATGGGCACAATTAACACCCAAAGACCAATTTTTCAACACCTGTTTGACAGGTGCATATCATTGCAATTTTTGACAGCAAGGCCAATTCTTGCTTTCACCAAGAGTACCTCAATAGGGTTATGGTGTGAATGCGCCACCAACACCCAAAGACCAATTTTTCCGCACCTGTTTGACAGGTGCATATCATTGCCATTTTTGACAGCAAAGCCAATTCCTGCTTTCATCAAAAGTACCTCAATAGGGTTATGGCGTGAAGAAGCCACCGACACCCAAAGAACAAATTTTCTGCACCTGTTTGACATGTGCATATCATTAAAATACACAATAAACCGCGCTAAAAGATCCAAAAACAGCAGCAGCAGAAATACAAATGTATAGAAAAAATAATGATAAGCTGCGCTCACATTAGTAATACATAAATAAAGGTTATTAATATAGAGTCCCAATGGTGTGGTATTCCCTACACCACTAAAAGTCTGTGTAATTCATCCTAGTTGTAATATCATCACAAGGAAAGAAAGGTGAAGTGAATCAGAGGTCCGCCACCAATAATAATAAGGGGGCTTACCAGAACACTGAGTGTTCAGTTGCCTGTAAATCCCCGACCTGGGATATGGGTCACTCTTAATTCCACTTCAGAAAAAGGGTCCCTTTGTCTCTGTATAGCACCTTCCACTATTAAGATCACCAAGGGCTAGGAATTCTTGTCACGTTTGATCTCGCTCCCTCACTCACAGTTATCAGTGCATCATACAGGAGAAAGGATAACCCATAGTGAAATACGTTGAAATCCGTTTATTTAAAATGCAAAGAAATGTACTCACATTTGACATGGATAAAAAACACATGTATGCCGGCCGGCTATCATACATGATCACTCGAACACAGTGGTGACGATCCCCGCTGACGACGTCATTTGTGACGAAGCGTACGTCCGGGAGGAGGGCGCGCTGACGTCACCACGTTTGCATTTTAAATAAACGGATTTCAACGTACTTCACTATGTGTTATCCTTTCTCCTGTATGATGCACTGATAACTGTGAGTGAGGGAGCGAGATCAAACGTGACAAGAATTCCTAGCCCTTGGTGATCTTAATAGTGGAAGGTGCTATACAGAGACAAAGGGACCCTTTTTCTGAAGTGGAATTAAGAGTGACCCATATCCCAGGTCGGGGATTTACAGGCAACTGAACACTCAGTGTTCTGGTAAGCCCCCTTATTATTATTGGTGGCGGACCTCTGATTCACTTCTCCTTTCTTTCCTTGTGGTGATATTACAACTAGGATGAATTACACAGACTTTTAGTGGTGTAGGGAATACCACACCATTGGGACTCTATATTAATAACCTTTATTTATGTATTACTAATGTGAGCGCAGCTTATGTGCATATCATTGCAATTTTTGACAGCAAGGCCAATTCTTGCTTTCATCAAGAGTACCGCAATAGGGTTGCGGCGTGAGGGAGGGCGCCACCGATACCCAAAGCCCAATTTTTCCACACCTGTTACACCCAAAGACCAATTTTTCCACACCTGTTACTTCTATCCAAAGTCTGTGGAAGTGATGCCAGAATTTATCCAAAAAATCTATAATCTTGTTCTCAGTGCACTACATTTAGCCTCATCATACAGACTGGCTCCCAAGCTGTTTCTTACAAAATAAAGAATGCTTGCAGGGAAAATGGCTTTATAAATGCAATTATTGCTGCAGTAGCTTCTATACACAATACAGATGTGCCACAGTACAGATGTGGGGACCCCCCCAGGCATTATATTGAAGGACATTTTTAATTTTTATGCTTTCACTTTAAGCATCAATTAATCACTGCTCATTTAAAAAGGACATTTTTTTCATTGATAAATGTCCCCGAGGGCAGTACCCGGACCCCCATAGCCATTGTATGCCCAATTACTTGCATATAAGCCTTCAAAATGGTCACTTTTGATTTTTCCAGTTCGGGTCCCATATATTTCAATGGGGTTTTGATATTCAGTTCTGAACTTTCGCGATGTTTGAAAGTTCTGGTGCGAACCGAACAGGGGCTGGTTCAGCCCATCCCTAGTGCTCAGTTTAGAACAAGGAAGAAAGGTGACTGGCAGGATCAAACAGGTACTTCACATGGAAGAATAAATGAAAATGATAGAAACTCAGATTTATACAATATACATATGGGAACACATATAGAAAAAAAAAGTATTTAGAGCAACACACTTTAAAGTGTTTGTAAAGGATTTTTTTTCAATAACAAAAATGTCATACCTGTTCTGTGCAATTGTTTTGCACACAGCAGCCCTGATCCTCCTCTTCTCAGGTCCCCCACTGGCGCTCTGAGCCCCTCCCCCTTGCTGAGCACCCCCATAGCAAGCCGCTTTCTATGGGGGCACTCATACATGCTTGCTCTTTGTGGCCATAAGACACATAGAGCACAGCACGGCCCTGCCCCCGCTCACTTCTCACTGGCTGTGATTGACAGCAGTGGGAGCCAATAGCTCCTGCTGCTGCATCTCAGTCAATGAAAAGGCAGAAACCTCTGCTCTCCTGCACATCACTGGATTCGAGATCAGGCTTAAGTAAGTATTAGGGGGGGTTGAGGGGGATCTGCACATGAAAGGTTTTTTTTACCTTTATGCATAGCCTTTAGAACCACTTTAAGCTGCTGTTTCAGTAAAATGTATTTTTTTTTCTGTTGTTTATTTGATCAGTATGTGTATACTGTCAATATACTTTTTATTCTATTTTTTCCACTGTTTATAGTTTTTTGTTCTGTGAAAAAAAAGAAAATTAAAAAAATAGCTTCCCTAATCCTAAAAAAAACATTTACAGAGGTACTGTCACCTTGCTAATGCAGGCTAAAGTGACAGTGCCTCTTAAAAGTGCCTTCTCACATAAATTACACTCACCTTACCAGTTCTCCATGCGTGCTCACTGTGAGCTGTGTGAAGAAGAGGGTGTCTCTTTCCTTCGCTTAGCTCTTACACCTCGCCTCACTGAGCTCTGCAGTGTGTGATTTCAGCTCTCTGCCCCCTTTTTTGATCTCTCAGACAAGCTTTATAAGTTCAGCACTTTGAACAGATGTAGAGAAAAGAAGAATGCAGATAAACAGTTACAACTTACAGTATGTAGGAGGATTTGTTTCATCTCTGTGTAGGTCAGTCACTTCACTGGGTATATGTAAGGGTTTACAACCACATTAAATACCACCCTATATTTTCCTTCCTCATTGGCTCCAAAACATTTAGTTAAAATGGTGATACTTCACTGAAATTTTTAAATTCAACCCTATCATTGACCTGCAAAGCCAAAAGACAGCTTGAGCTCAAATGCTGGTAGATTTTATCAAAGGCTAATTTGCTAATTTGAAAATATAATCATATAAAATAAGCCTGTCTGCTTGAAAGCATTGTGTGAGAATCAGATGTCAAAACTTTACTGGCGGAAAACAGCAGTTTATTGGATCAGGCCAGAACAATGATAGTTGTAAATTTTACTACTGAGGTTCCTTGGAGTCTCATAAATTATAATGAATTACATGTTTTTCAGTAATAATCAGGCCAGTGAACACAGCCACCATAGTACTTAGTAGTATAGTTATAGGAATACTTAGTGCTGAATTAGATAAATAGTTAGGTGGAAATAGGTTAATAGCTTGTCTAGCTGAATGGAACACAATAAAGGAAAACAGTGGAGGAAATAGGGCAGGAAAGACATATATTGATCTTTATGTCATTCTCTGCATTGTGCACACATGAATGAATAGCCCGATATACATGCTAAGAATTTTCTAAGGCACCTCCATCTTCTCCGGCATTCTGAATGGGAAGCATTTTCCTTTATTGTGTGCTGAGTGTCAATAGGATTATTTGCTGCTGTAAACATTTAATATAGATTTTTAAATTATTGTTAGGGCTTAACCAGCATGTCCGAAAAATGGAAGTCAACACACTTTGGTACTTAAAGAATAACTACACTCTTGATGAGAAAAAAAACATCCCCCTCTGGGTGATCTACATTATATTGTCAAAAGTATTGCAATGCCTGCTTTTACACACACATGAACCTCCGTAGGGTTCAATATTGAGTTGGCCCACCCTTTGCAGCTATATCAGCTTCAACTCTTGGAGGAGTGTGTCTATGGGAACATTTGACCATTCTTCCAGAAGAGCATTTGTGAGGTCAGGCACAGGGCTCGAGTGCAGGAACGCATGGGGGCGGCATTCCTGTACTTTTGCCACAGCAGGAACGCTGTTCCCTTTTGCATCTCTCCTGCAGGACGTGGCTGCTATCAGTGGCCAGGCATACCAACGGGGGTCATACATTGGGGGGGGTTCCCACTGGCGCCGCCGGGTGGCATGTCCACGTGAGGAAAGTAGATAGGATGCTCCTTTAGCCCACGCCGCTCACCCGGCCGCCTATTTGTTTCAGCAGGCAGAGGTGGGTACTACCTACCTGCCCGATGACTATGAAGGGAGAAGGAGCTGGAATGGATCCCGCCGAGCCGATCACCTAAACTAGAAACGTATGAGGAGTACGTCGACGACTTATTGACGCTCTCCCTCTTCTCCTCTTCGTTTTCTAGTCAAGGAGATATACGTCGACGGGGCGGCGAGGAGGATAGGTCCGTATACCCCCCGACGACGTGCCCGTCCGCGAGTGAGAAAAGGGTCAGTCCGACCGTAATCCACTAGCCGAGCCGCCCTAGGTAAGGTCGAGGAAGAGGGAAGTATCAGTAGCCCGTCCATCCATCATGGGTGGAGACGGACGACTTTGTTTATCCGCCGGCCCACTC